>SNQJ01S0173550.1:0-14009 GCA_010110895.2 Picea sitchensis | reverse complement strand
AAGTATTGGACTGAATTTTTCACTCTCTTTGGCTAGTTTCTCTCTTGTGCTCTTGTGTATGGCTATCTCTTTGATTATTGGTTAATGGAAGTGATGCACTAGCCTTGGAAGGCTCTTCTTTTCTATTGTGGTGGTTTGTCTTAACTTTTTCCCCTTGAATTGGTAAGGCTTTTTACATTGTGCTATCATTTGTTATTCAAGTCAAGGTTATTTTGCTAGAGCTAGGTGGGAAGTATAAGGGCATACACCCCCACCATAGCCTCCATCATTTTATGCTTACATTTTATTGGCTTAACAAGGGTTTTCTAAGAGAAGTATAAGTGCATACACCCTCTTATCCTAAACCCTAGCTAGGGATACGTGCCTTGGGGAGTAAGAGGATTTAGACCCCCAAGGAGGTAGTACCTCTAGCTCTTTCTTTACTTAACTCCATTAACCTAGTCATTAAAGGCACTAGTCATTATTTGTTGCATTGGAGAAATAAATTGTTGCCTTGGTAAACGTGAAATTTTCAAGTTTTGAAGTTGTCTCTTTTGGAGGTTGTTTCTTGAGCCTTTGGCTATCTTGCCTCATTGAGGCGTCCCCTTTCAACCATTAATTCTTCTTGTTGTTATAAAAATAACCTACATCCATTAGGGTTGTAGAAAACTAACCCTCTAAACCCTAATAACTCATAAACTAACCCTAGGAATTGGCTACAATTTTTCCCTAACTCTCTACTAACCCTAGCACACTTATCTAGCTAGTTGGAAATGGTTTTGAGTGGCTGATTATTCTGTTGTTAAGCTTGGTTTGCTACAGACATAAGGCTGATAAATATCACTGCAGCAAGCTTTTGTTTCAGCCTTGCTTTTTGTGCTAGAGTTATTGCTTAATCATTGATGAGTTGAGTTAGCTTTCACTAGCTTTGTCTCTTGTCTATATTATCATATGCTTAGCACTTACATTGCATACTTTGCTATCTTTATTGAGCTGATATATGTTGGATTTTCCTTATTTACAGAGCATTAGTGTTACTAGTGTTTTTTTACTTCGTTACCGTTAACATATATATCATGTACTGAGCAGTAGCAACATAAAAAAGAGACAGAAAAGAACACAACAGATTTATCCTGGGAAAACCCCAAATGGGGGAAAAACCCTATTTGCAGCATCAACACCATACAAAGGTAGCACACCTCCTCAAGGAGTAGCACACAAGAGAGAGATACCAAAAGACTAAGCAAGAATAAATTGTGCAGCTGCAGCTACTGCGTCACCTCCTCCAAACTTGTGCCTTGCTTCTCTGTAGCTGGGAGAGAGTGAGTGAGTGAACAAATGAGCCAAGACATATTCTAGTTATAGTCTTTCTGGCCACTAGACTGGGCCGACTTCTTCTCTCGACATGTGTCTTTTCATCATTACTTTATTCTTGTGGGCCGACTTCTCTTCTAGGGCATTTCAATATCTGTTCAATGGATCTCTTGCTTCCAGAATCTTCTCTACATCTAAGAAAGGTCATCTAGGAGGGAAAGATCCTCCTACAACTACCAAAACATCAACACTCCCTCTTAGCTAGGGAGGCATCTTTCACGATGTCTTCATCCAGTATTTCACTGACTACTCAACAATCTGCTAGTAGGCACACGGTTGCTACAATGCCTTCGATAGCTCGAATCATCAGGCACAATATCTACGATCAAGTGGTAGCACACACAGCTACATCAAGCGATCTGGTAATCTCTATGACAATCAACTTGTAGCACATAGCTACTATAATGTCATCCCATAGATCACAATTGTTTCCAAGTAGTAAACAACTATTGTCTAGTGACTATGTGTCATTGCTAGTGGAACACATCCACTGTAGTAGCACACAGCTACTGTCCAGAGTCATACAACCTCCTCTATCTACTCGTTCCTGGAGATGTACTGGAGCTCCACAACTCTTCTCTCCACCATGTTCCGGATGTAATTATAATTGATCTCTATATGCTTAGATCTGTCATGGAATACAGGGTTCTCGATAAGCTTCACGCAACTTTGATTGTCACAATGTATAAAAGTTGCCTCCAATTCTAGATCAATCATCTCGGCTAGCAACTTCCGGAGCCACACTACTTCACGACTTGCCATGATTGCTGCGATATACTCTACTTATGATGTACTGAGTACCACAAATGTTTGCTTCCTGCTCAACTGTGAGATCATGCCTGATCCCAGACTAAAAAAACATTCAGAAGTACTCTTTCGATCCACTGCACTCCCTGCCCAGTTAGCCTCTGTATATCCCTACAGCTTCACATCTCCACCCGAGACATATCTCAATCCATATCCAATCGTACCACGAAGGTAACTCAACATATGTTTTGTTGCCATCCAATGTACCTATCTAGGTTCAAACATGTGTTGACTCAAGGTATTCACTGCAAAGCATATGTTTGGCCTAGTGTTAACCAGGTACATCAAGGATCCAATCAACTGTCTGTACATCATGGGATCCACCAAATCTAAAGATTTGTCACTTAAGAGCTTCAGATTTATCATCATGGGTGTGGTCATGGACTTGCATCCATCATCCTGAATCTCTGTAGAATCTCAACAACATATTTTCCTTGGCTAAGGAAAATCTCATCTGATCTCTGCCACACTTCCAATCCCAAGAAGTAATGCATTAGACCTAGATCCTTCATCTCGAACTCTGAAGCAAACTCCCTCTTTCACCCAACTATGAGATTCTCATCTCATGTCAAAAAGAGGTCATCCACATGTAGGATCAATGGGAAACCATCAAATAACTATCTGATCTGGCATATCATGCCCTAGGTGCCTGCTTAGGCTCGTACAAAGCCTTCTTCAATATGCAAACATGAGACTCCTCATGTATCTTGTGGTTGCTCTATGTACACTTCTTCTGGCTATCGGAGCAAGTGTCTCGTCATAATATTCTCCCTCTTGTTGGGAGAATCCTCAGGCCACAAATCAAGCTTTGTACATCTCTATGCTGCCATATGCAGCATGCTTGATCTTGTAGATCAACTTGGAAGTCACTATTGACTTCCCTTCTGGTCTCGGAACCACCTCTCACACATCATTCTTCATGATGAACTTATACTCCTCCATCATGGCATCATTCATGCTTCTCAACAACTTCTTCAATGGTGGAAGGCTCTGAATCAATGATGTTGCTCATCAGCGCCACAATTGGAAAACATGTGTGGTTTATGGAACTGAGGCAAAATTTATATCCTAGTCCTTTTGACTGGTGTCCTCCTCGGTCATTGCAGCAAGGTCTATCGAGACAAGGGAATCCTCCCAAGAGATCTCACATCTCCTAGAAGCCTCTAAAGCTTCGATCTAACCTCCTCAACTCATGGAAACTGTTTGTCAATCCTGGAAGACGTCTCTCTCTCCTATCTGAGATTGAGAAGGAATAATTTCTGAATGAATGTCTCTAAGCCACTAACTCTCTCTGAGATCAGGCTCACTCTGAATCCGCATGCTCCCTCTAAAGCTTGACTCCCTCTGAGTCTATACGATCTTCGGAGCCACCTTCTTCTGTTGCATCTATTGAATTCTTCTGAAGTCTAATCTCCTATGGACTGTGTTGGGAGGTAGCTCCTCCCTACTGGATCCTAAGGGTTGAATCCCTCTAAAATCTAGCTTCTTCTGAGTTGGTACTTGGTGGGGTCGCCTGCCTCACCACTAGTGGAGTCATCTACTTATCTTCATAGTATGGCTTATTAATGCCATGTATCTGTATCAGAACATGCTTGTTTACTGCATCGTTTCTAAGTAGGACCTTCTAGCACTACTGACTCTTCCTAATGATCTGAAGAGTGGTCAAATTAACTGGACGGTCATCTTTGGAGCCTTCTACTCCTTACAGTCAATCTCCATAAGAGATACTCTTCTTCATCTTCTACTTAACATGGGTGTGTAAGTTCATGTACACAGTTATATGTCTCGACTAGAAACTGTCTAAATAGTTTCCTCCTGCAACCATCATCATAGCTCCTTCTCAGAGCTATCACTTGTGACCTGTCCGGAACAAGAGACAAGAACAACATTTCCATGGTAACCTTCATGGAATGGCTAGTAATCAAGAACATCTCCTAGAGGATATCAATTTCATCTTCCAGACAAGTATATCGTTAACAATGAGCATTTTCCTAATGGTAATCGTACCAATAGTATTCAGGTGTACCTAAACATTTGATAGCAATAGCAAATAATAAGGTTGTAAAGACTGCTATCCTAGGTACAATACTTTCTTAAGCAACAACAATATAAAATATCAAACCTAATATGCAAACCCGGAGTCTGGTGTTGTTGTCTTGCTTGAGTTTCCTTCTATCGTTCATATGAAAACAACATTGTCTAAAAGACAAATTCTTCATCCTTTGATGCCTTTGAGTGCTCTTCGGCTTCTGTGGTATGTGCATGGTGTTTCTTCTTCTCCTTTTCTTTTTCATGTTTGTGAGGATATTGTGTGGCATAATGTCCCATCTTCCTGCAATTAAAGCATTGAACCTTTGACACATCCCTCTTACGACGTGGCCTCTTAGACCTCCTTGGACTGCCTTCTTCTCTTTCCTTTCTCTTCTTCACTTGTGCTGCAAGTGCTTGGTTTTCCTCATCATCTACTTTTTGTTTCTTGGACATCAATCTAGATTCCTCTTGAGAGCAATCTGCCCATAACTTGTCAAACTTGGATAACTTCCTTCATGCACAAATTCCTTGGACAAATGGGTCCCAAGAGGGAGGGAAACCATTTAGCGTAGTGGTTACTAGTTCAACAACTACTAGATCTCCAATGGCTGCTAACTGGTCTTTGATCTGTGAGATCCTTGTAAAGAAGTTGGCTATCGTCTCTGACCTGTTCATAGTCACATTTCTGAGTTGATGTCGTAGGGTAAGCTTCTGACTAGTGTTCTTGATTTCATAGAGTCTGGTTAGGGCATCAAACATTTCCTTTGCAGTTTTTAGTTCTGATACATTGGTATCATGTGATCTTTGATTGAGTCTGTCAATATCCTCTTGGCCTTGACCTCATTCTTGTTGAACTTTGCCTTTGCTTCTTCGTCTTCAGGTTTTGGAAGCATCTTCTTGACGTGATCCAATAATTCATTCTCTTCTAGAATGAGTTGTATTCTATCCTTCCAGGATCTGAAGTTGTTTACTCCGTCCAATCTATCCTCAACTCTCATACTGGTTGACATTTTCGCCAATAGAAACCCTAGCACTGAAAAACCTCGATTTTTCAAACTTCACCAAACCCTGGAAACCATAGGGCCAAAATTTCAAAATGCTCAGAATTTCAATCTGAAGCTTTTTGGAGGTGTGATGAAGGAGTTCGTACACTCCTATCATATTTTTAGCCCCAACAACCAAGTGCCAAGTGCTGAAACCTCTTAGAAAGGTAGGCCGTACAGATTTTCTGGAAACCCTGGGAGGGTTGTACGGTTTTTCCAGAGAGAAAAGATGGCTGAAAATTGCTTGTGCAATGGGTTCTTCAAGACCTATGCTCTGATACCATGTTAAGTTTTCAATAATCTAGGCTTAAGCTTGAAGTTCATTCCATTTTATCATTTTACTTAAACCATAGACAATTTGTTGCAGCAACCAAGATCACAAGAAGAAACACCATGCACAAGTACAAAAAAAAGTTTCCTGGGAAACCCTTCTCAACAAGGGAAGAAAACCCAACCAATCCTTTTCTATATTCCTCAAGAGAAAGACCTTCACCTCCAAGAAAACCTAGCACACAAAAGGGTTCTCACAAACCCTAGAAGACTAGCGCCCAAGAGAGGTGCGCACTTTTTCCAAGTAGATGTACTTGCTGAAATTTCCAAACTCACACAAAAGATATGATTCGTCGATGGGGAATTTACCTTTACTTATATTAGACTTGACCTGTCAACATAAGTGTCTATTGGCACAACAGGTTCGACCTCTCTATCTCATAATATAATTAATATTAACCAGATTAATTATCTTTTACATTAATTATCAATTACATTAAGGTGGGGCCGACCTGTACCCTTTATATTACAATTATGGTTACAGGCAGGTTTGAATCTTGAACAATATAGCAAGGGATCTCATACACCCACTAGTGCTCAGCCACTAGGGGCACATCCATAGGGATTTCCATATCTCTGGCTCACTGCATAACACAAAAGAACCACTTCTCACTAGTGCTCAGCCACTAGGAACACGTTCACTTGTGCTCGTCCACAAGCACGTCCGCTCAACATATCTTCTTTCCCACTGCATTACACAGTAGAGTCATCTAGAGTTTCATCATCAACTCTCTGCTCAGAGGAGGCTAATACATCATCTTCATCTATGTCCCATGACGATGCACCCAAACCTTTGGGATTTCACACGTTCACCTTGTGCTCAGCCACAGGCACGTCCAACTTTGCAGATCTCCTTTCTCATTGTGTTACACAAGAGAATCATCTGGATTTCTTCTCAACTCTCTGTAAGGAGGAGGCCATCTCTATGTTCCAGCTCTGTCTCATATAGGAACCATACACCCCTCTCAGGGGATCTCTCTCAGGTTTGTGTGTTGGAGAATGTCTCACGTAGCTGCAATCATCAACATTCTATTCACAAAGCAAGTCTAATCAGATAAACCCTAGCACAAGTGCTAGCTTAACTAGAAATACCACCCCAGCTGCAACAACAACACCATACAAAGGTAGCACACCTCTTCAAGGAGTAGCGCACAAGAGAGAGATACCAAAAGACTGAGCAAGAATAAATTGTGCAGCTGCAGCTACTACATCACCTCCTCCAAACTTGCGCCTTGCTTCTGTGTAGTTGGGAGAGAGTGAGTGAACAAATGAGCCAAGACGTCTTCTAATTATAGTCTTTCTGGCCACTAAACTGGGCCAACTTCTTCTCTGGACAAGTGTCTTTTCAATATTACTTTATTCTTCTAGGTCGACTTCTCTTCTAGGGTATTTCAATATCTGTTTAATGGATCTCTTGCTTCCAGAATCTTCTCCGCATATAAGAAAGGTCATCTAGGAAGGAAAGATCCTCCCGCAACTACTAAAACATCAACAATATATATCATTTACTTTTTCTGCAATTAAGGACAAAAAGATTAACTTACTTGTTCAACTAACATATGGCATAGTATCCTTGGGTTTCATTGTGTCTCGGGTAGGTACTTTACTCTAGGCGAGTCACTCAATTCATTTGGCAACCCTTAAACCTTCCCAAGACCCTTTTCCAATCACTTCCTACCATTTAGAATTGACCTCTAGGGACATTCATTCATACTTATCGCTTTCCAACTCAATCCCCCCTAGGGTCACCGGGATTCCCCCTTTAAGGTGACTACCTCACCTCTAAAGTGACGGGAACACCTGCCTTGGTGACAGTGGGTAGGTGCTCTCCTAGTTGTCACCAATTTGTGGTTGGGTCGGGCTTTGCCCAACCTACAATTTGTGCAATAACAAAACCTTTTTAAATACGCAGTTTTGAAGTCGTGCCAATGGAATGAACGAGCGTCACATTTCCTGGACCACCATAGAAACCGATCGTAAGCTTCTCCTTCCAAGTTGTTGGAGCTTGTCATTACTTCACTTTTTCTCATTCACCTAGCGGGGGATTCCATTCAAAGGTACCCTCCATTTTATTGACCCAAACGACAGTTCCTCTATGGTCCTTGCCGTCATATTTCAGTTACTCCTTTTTAAACTTTTGGTAATCTCTATCTTGAAATTTGTGCATATTTCTTGAAAAAATGATCTCTGGCATTTCTTGGGGCCCATGATCCTCTATATTTTGTGATCTTGGACTTTGTCGTGGTCTTTGATAGACTAAAGGTTTTGCGCTTAATGCGTCCACTCGTTCAATTAATTGATCAATTCTCTCGATCTATTCATTAAGCATCATTGTCCTCTCATCCTTGTCGACACCCCTCATTCTTAAATAACTATTCCATCGCTCCTCTGACGTGTTTATTAACATGTCAATTTTGTCTTCTTTTTGTAATAATTTATCAATTTTTTCCAATAGTGTTTTTTGTACTTCGCTGAATTCCTCCTGACTCTTCTCGATTTTACCAAGACGATATTTAACGTTGCTAACTTCGCTTTTATGACGGTTAATGTCTTCCTATAACTCCTCATTCTTTTTCTTACTTCCTTCCATATTTTATTTTATTAAATATCATTCCCCCAAAGAAAAAATTACTAATAAAGTAATAAGTGATAATGACTTTATATGATAAGGTGACTTTCTAAAAAAAAATAGTGACTATAAAATTTAAAATAGTGACTTTATAAAATTTATACAGTGTCCTGATTAAATAAAGTAACTTTAATAAAATGATAAAGTGGTTTTAATGAGATACTCAGGGTCACGATTTTTGAAATGGTCACGAGTGGGAATTAATGATGAATTGGATCGTATGGACCGGACAACATATGCGGACAAAAGTGCGGGTCATACAAGGCAGCGGAATGTATGAATGAAAGGGGATAGGGGAGGATGACAGTTTGTACGGGCAACGACTAGAACAGGCCAAATCGTACGGTGCAGCAGCGGATAGGGACTAGCCGTGACTGTATGGCGGCAGCAGCAGAGATGGATGGCTGCAGATTGTACGCGTGGGAATAGGTACGGATTGGTATCGCAGAGATGGTGCAACAAACAAGGTACAAAAGTTATGGACGACTACTGTACGATTTCATACACAATGGACTGTACGGATACCAATCACGCTTTGATACCACTGTAACAATAAACCTGTTATTTAATGGAAGACAGAATATTCTGAATAGATATTGAAGTGATAATTGATTAAAAGATGATGATACAATCACACTCGTGACCATTTACTTATAGCATTGACTGGTCATGAGGTGAAGAGGTAAGTGCCTCTTGATATTTTCATTTATTTAATTAAATGATATTTATTATTATTATTATTATTATTATTATTATTATTATTTATGTTCGTAACAACGAAGACAACAAAGAGGAGGAATAGCATTCATATGCTCTGGTTCAACTCCACCTCCGAGTTTGCATCTTTTTATGTTTTCTTTCAAACGTTTTAGAGACGAAGGGCCAATCTCCTATTGTTTTTGATAGAATATTAGAATGTAAGGGCCAAATCCAAGGATATCCATTTGTTTCTTTCCTTTGTTTAAATTAAGCTATAGAGGCCAGAGATTAGAACTTAGAACATATTCAGACAACTTTAATTTTTTTTATGACAGTGCTTAAGCCAAGGGCTTGACAGACCATTACAGGGAATTTAGTTTGAGGCTCCTCAGCTGAATATCTCTGCCATGCATGTAAGTATTTTTGTTCCACCTACTATATAAAATTGATTACCTACCTATTACTTTAAAAAAAAAGACAATATCAAATTGGCATAGCATTGAGAGAATAAATCAGCCTGCTTCAACAAAGCATACTACCACATCAGAGCAACAAACTCTAACGACACATACATAACTATAAAATAAGTGTATAGAAAAAATCAGCCTTTGCCAGTGGGGAATAAACCATCTTGATATGGGCACTTTTTGAGAGGATGCATAGCTGAGTAGTGCTTACTTGTGGGTGGTTTCAGCTACCGGAAAACAACAAATAGATCCATCCCTTCCTCTTGCCAAAATAACTACTAGCTCCTGAAAAATTGAAAACCCTTTTTTAAACAGTAAGAAAAACATAAGATTCTAACCTTAAAAGTAAAAACACAACAGATGAATAAAGTTTCCATTCCATGGTTGTAACCTTGATAAACGGTGCCCACTTCTCAGCATACAAGCCACACTCAAACCCTCCTAATGATGCATAGCATGAAGACATAAAAGGAAACAGAGAAGTCATGTAAATGCTTTGAAAAGAATATAAAAAAGAACGGGCAAAGTATTGTAGCAAATAAAGAGGTTTTCTCAGAAAAAAGCAAAATAGCAGACCACTATGATGAACTAATAATCAACGTAAGCGAAGAAGGATAAACCATATTATTGTAGTTAATTATAGACAAGCTGACAATTAACATTAGATAAGAAAATCAATCTGATCAATAATCATAATATTTTGGCTTAAATTTTTAGACTTGATGAAATGAAACAACAAAGTTAAGCTGATTACATTAAGTAGAATGGGTTGTAGGATGATGGTACCAAGTTAGAATGATGAACAAAGTACATCACAAAGGAAAAAGTCCCATGGTTTTCATGATTTCTTAGAGCGTTAGATCTAACGTTTGAACAAAAACTGAGGAAGTTTGGGAGATGAACATTATTCTATTAAAAAAAGTGACTATTTGGAGACAAAATTAAGAATGGATTGTTGGTTGTTACCCCTCAAAATGCATATGCATATTGAGGCATTCTTTCCGGTGCATTTTTATTCTGGAGTACTTCTGGTGCCCTTGTCTTCATAGCTTTAGCACTATTACAGCAGATAAAGGTGGACCCACAACCAATAATGATGTGTTTTGGTGAGAGCATTAATTCATTGTTTGTTGTTTCTGTGGTCAAATCAGAGTCTAAAAAAGCACATATGTTCAAGTGTGGTGTCAAGATACAAACAGATTGCATCTTAACAAACACCGCAACATGAAAACATACAGAAGGCTATGTTGTAAGTGGATGCTTTGCTGGGACATGCCAGTAATGATTCCTTTACTCAAGAATTCATCATCACTACACCTCATGAATCAGCTCAAAAGGACTGGATTGGAGGGACTACAAATCACACCCATACTGTAGTTCTCCCAGCTTATTATCAATAGAAAGAATTAAGGAGTGCATTCATTTATTGCACAAATGTGAGACACATAGTGAAAATTCCTGTAGAGTAATACAGAGTTATCTCTAAATAAGCTTCTCAGTGGAACGAATCTGGAAGGTACTATGGAATTACAGTTGATGAAGGCAATACTATGGAAAAAATTAACTATCAGCTGGAGCAGCAATTGGAATGTTCATTGGATTTACAACACCAATTGCCATTCCTGTCATGGAAACCTTGTTGCTCTTTTAGGTACTACTGCAGGACAATCTATGGCTGACAGAGAATTGGAAATTTTGATCCTGATAGTAAAACTTTGACCCATCTACTTCACAAGTTTTATCACAATGATCCTGTGGAATCCAACCACTCCTTGGGACAGGCCTCCAATAAAAAATATATTTTTCATTTATGGCATTGATCTTAAACCAGGGACAACTATCACTCCCAGTATCTAGATAATTGGATCATTACAAATATTACCATGAGATCAAAGGAGGAACCTTGCAAACCAGATCAGGAAATCCTGTGAATGGAAATCCTGGAGAACCAAGTAGAGACACCACTGTTCCATATCAATAATTATCAGACTAGGCTGGGCCCTAGTGAATATAACCAGGACACCATAATCAACACATGATGGATCTGATGTACAAGAACAATTAAATGTAGAACATCAACCTCGTAGAAAGATTATTCCAAACATGACAAGGGATAACTGTATCAAATACATCACAATATTTTTGAAGATAGGGCAATCATTCCATTGAAGAGAACAACAGTTTGGGAGCTTGATAATGTGAACCATGAGAATCGTGTTCCATCACCAATGTTGTTGAGAGAACTTTGGTGGAGAAGTGGCATAGTATTCATCCAAATGCAAAGAAAAAATTTGTAACAGGACCTGGCATCAGGAGCTGCTTGGGGGCTGGCATTCAGACAGTATATACAAGTGCTGACAGTAATGGCAGAATTATTTTCTCAAGGAGAGCCACAGCTAGTCTACAAGAACATAGAGAAGGATATGTTAAGTTTATGATACTTTCTTTTGTAGAGAAGGTAGATCAAACCCACAGGTTCCGCTCGAAAGCATTTTACCTATTTCCATCACACATGGGCCTACATAATTTTACTCACCAGTTCTGTAGCTTCCCCACTGTGATGGAGGAGCTTCGATGACTGTCATGTAATTTAGCATTAGTTCTTCATGAGAGGATCGTTGGATTCTTTGAATCTTGGGATCCTGGCGACCCTTCAAAGGAAGAAAGTGTCTTTCCAGAGCCTTGGAATAATGTAGTTATGGAGATTACTCTACAAGGTGACCATGGTGTCATCTGTCATCAAGAACACATATGAAGATCTCGAGAGACATTGGAGATTCCTTTGACCACCTATGAGATCCACTTTTTAAGGATTTTGTTGGCTTGATTTGAGGATTACTCCATGCTTTTAGGGAATTTGTTATTTCTTGTTTTGATTTTTATTAAAGGCAAAACTCCATTGAGGAGGGCATTCAAGACTCAAGCTCATTTGTTGCACTTATTTCCAGGAGATCCTCTTTAGATCCACTTTTTGATGTCTGTTAATCTTGTTGAAGGAGCTCTTTCTAGGAAGAGAACATATATCATGCACTTTGACAAGGTCAAGATGTCTGTTGCAGCAACATCCTAGGGGAGATGGTTACACTCGTCACATTATTACTCTCTCACATGGTCAAACAAACATCTTTAGGGGAGTGCCCAACATAAAAGAGGTCCAATGAATTTATTGAGGCAGATTTTGAGGATGAAAGAGCCTTTCTAGGAGGTCGTTTTGGGTCTAGGAGTAATTTAATGTTTTTTTCTAGGAGAGATTAGTGGATCTAGAATCCACTAATAATATATTATTGTAGGAGTATGCTCATCTCTATATAAAAAAGGCCCTCTCATTTGTTAAGGTTATGGTTGGATTTGTGAGCAGATCCCCTCCAACCCTAGTTGAACATCTTGTAGGAGGAAGTCAAGGGGAAAATATATGTGACATTCCTATTATTCCTATTTTTTCTCTTGGATAATTAGGGTTTCATGATAGAGTAGCCATTGTTTCTTGCTGCTGGAAATAATCGCTAGAGGGTAGTTCTGCACAAAGAGAAGAGACCAGGGTAGAGGCTCAAAACCCTCCCTAATTTTGGAACCTTGAAGGACATTTATGCTATAATTTCAGATTGGGTATTTGGCAATTTGCACATGTTAATGGCTCACTTAATCTTATGGGATTATGATTGAATATGTGATGTATTTGGTTGGACTGTTCATTCTTTAGAAGGTTGTCCTACTTTGTCCTTTTTTCTTAAAATCTCATGTCAGGGTCGTCCTTCACTGTTTAAGGTTGCAAATTATTTATTGGTTGGAAGTGCATGGTTGTGACGGTGCATCTTCTATTAGGACTCTCACTTACTTTCATATAACTTGAAAATCCACTTGGACTAATTATGGCACATCCTTGTATGGCTAAATTCAATCTTCTCTATACTCTTAAACCCTCTTTGTTTGTATACATTGACTCCAATACCATTTGGATTGGCACTGGTCTTGATCCCCCATCCCATTTACTTCTAAGGTTCATCTCACACCTTTGCTCATGGACACTTGTGCCAAAGGAGAACCAGCCTAAAATGAGAGGAAGAGTTGTTGTGGTGATAGTGTGCATCCTTCCTGAATTCTCTCTGTTGCTGTCCTTATACACACTTGCAAACATGAGCTAAGTCCTGCTCACTTAGTGTGTCCTTAGAGGCACAATACCTAGGTTCAAAGCCCACGATGTCACTTTGACTTGAACCTCTTCCGTCTAGGCTTACTCCTAGGGAAGCCAAGCGGAGTAGACCCTAGTTACTATGTGAATTATTAAATGAATTCTAGGAGTTAATTTTAGTTTGTTAAAGGTGAGGGGAAACTAGCCTGTATGGCAAGCAAAAATGCAAATGCAAATCGTTAGAATGAGAATCAAGCCTTTTACCTAAGTCAACTATGACTAGTGCCTAAGGTTGGGCAAGGGGTCAATTAGATTATACAATTAAAGGATTAAATACAACTTATACAAGAGACAAATAATGCTATATGATACAACAAGAGTTACATTACAATTGAGATATACAAATTGAAAAGATACAAACCAAATATTTGGAAAATAGCTTACAATGAACAAGATGAATTTAGATGATTACACCATACACATGAAAGAGATAATTAGATAAATGAAACATTCAACTCACA
>SNQJ01S0173548.1:8626-23131 GCA_010110895.2 Picea sitchensis | reverse complement strand
TGTATGGATTGCATCAATTTCCATGCAAGGAGAGGAGGCTAGATTTTGGTGTTGCATAGATTTACGTGCCATGAGGTATATTGTCCAAACATAGGCATGTTTATACTCATTTTTATCATTTTTCGAGAGGAGTTCAATGGTGATGTTATTTTTGTGCTAAGATGTTGTCTTTTAAAAGTATTAGTATATATTTCCATTAATGAGCGCCATAGTGCATCGTTTGGCATGTAAAGAGGTTGAAATTGAGCAATATCAAAATATGGTCGACTTTATACTCATTTTTCTCAGAATTTTGCATGGAATTTAGTGGTAAAATCTATTTTTGAGTTTGAACAGTGGAATTGAAGATAATCCTTCACATTGGATTTGTAAGTCCATGTTGTAATGCAATTTCACATTTTGAGATAATGAAGAGTAGTCTCATTATCTAAAGGGGACTAGGAGATGAAGTAAATTATGACATTAATATTGTATAATTTGAGTTCTTTTATTTTTTGCTTTGTCATCTCATAATTCTTCGAATTAATCACTAGTTTATAATATTTTAGATAAGAAGCACAACATCAATTTTTTTTTTTTTATTCTGGAAATCACCTCAATACGATCAAGAATTAATTTTGAATTAGGTTAGATGCTAATATATTAAAAGGAGAAAGTGGTATCTAAGGATTTTTAGATCAAGTGGTATCAGAGCTAGTTTTGACGTGTATTTGCAAGTTGTTGATGTGACAAGGTCCAAGAATCAATATTGGTGAAGGTGTTGAAGGCTCTTGTTGAGAATAAAAAATGAGTAAAACCCTCATGAAATTAAGGCTATAGAAGAACATTAATGGACAAATTCAGAATGAGAATTATGAATTAAGGATGCAATTGAAAACTATCAAGGAAGAGAAGCATAAATTGCATGATCCACTGCTACGTCATGAGGAATTCCATAGAGGTATTTTTCATGAGTTGGAAAGGAAATTGCAGACCAAGGATCAGGTATTGGCACCATCAACATTAATCCATGAAGATTGGTGAGTCGAGAATGTAAAGTCTCCAATAAAAGAGAAAATAACTCTTTCAAATGGCATGAACGAGAAGGATGATTCTATTGGCATGTTTTATAGGAAGAGTGTGCTTGTCATTGATGGAAAGAACACCAACGACGATGGAAAACAAAAAAAGCATAAGCTCAGGAGGAGAAGCGAACAATATGCAGAGATCAAATCTTAGAAGGGAAAGCGCAGTATAGAAACATGATCAAGATCAAAATCCTTGATCGTGGATATGCTTCGAGAGTCTTCTCGACCGTTGGATCACCGATACAGAGGATCAACAACCGTATGATCAAATCAAGGTGCACAAGCCTTAGCGCTTTACACACATAGGAGAGGGAGCTTTCCAAATTTACGAAGTCCTAAAGTGATTTGGGGCCGTCCATCGTCGAGGAGGATAGGTGGTGTGAGATCCACAACTTCAAAAGTTTGTGGATGGGGAGGAGGTGAAAATCACCGATGAAAAATATCGACCGTTGATTTTCAGGGGGAGTACATGTCAGCTGATCTGAGATTCTGGAGAATTCTCACTTCAATAATTTCCAGTTGAGAATTGAAATTCCCAAAGCCTGGAGAGCCGGAGAGTCGAAGTAAATCTATATCGTCTGATCATCCAAAATACATCTCAATTGTCAGATCGTCTGGAGTAAATCTCAAGCATCGGATCGTCCAAAGTGGATATGGGCTGTCTGATCCAGAAGAGACATGGCATAAATTTGTGGATTTCAGGTAAAGGCCCAAAGTAATCCTCAACCGTCTGATTCAAGGGGACACATGTCATTAGATTTTGGACTCCAGGTGAAACGCTCCGGGAGTAAGCGAGTGTAAAGGAGTTGAATCTCCCGAAGGTCGAAGTCCCGAAGTGAATGAGGACTGTTGATTTGAGGAGGACACATGGCAGGAATCCGTGGACTCCGGATAAAAGTGTTTTGGGAGAGTGTGAAGGTTGAGAATTGAAATCACTGAAGCTTGGAGTAGCGAAGCAGATCTTGACCATTGATCGAGAAAGGGGACACAAGACCGTTGATCTAGTTGAGAGGAAAAATCCCCGAAGTAGAGGCAGAGCTGTCGATTGAGAAGGAAAGGTGTCTGCGGATCATCGAGTCTAGAATATTGACATAAAGAGGAAAGCAGGGTTTGATATTTGAAACTCCTGAAGCCCAGATCATAGAATAAATCACAGTCGTTGATATAGGAAGGTTAGATCTGATCTACAGAAATTGAAAGGACAGATATGAACTATCAGTTCAAGAGCACCGTCAATATTGTGAGATCGACGTCCCTATCACATTGCAAGGATTGAAGGTGCACGAAATTTAAAAAGTTTAGGGTGGGCCGTAATCAAAACCACGGTTTTGGAGAAAGGACACGTGGAGGATCGAGGTAAATTGCAGGGTGAAACATAGTTTGATATCAAACCACCTTTGGCCATGCCTACAATCACATGGTCACATGATATCATTGCCCAAGGTCACATCAACAGAAGATAGGGGAAGGAGCTAGAGATGCTAGGCTCCACATCAGAGGTTACGCGTTGAAATGTAAAAAAGCCTCTGTGTTATAATCCAACGACGCCGATCAAATAGAATCTGATTGAAGGGTTTATGTTTCACTTCATGGTTTCTTGATCAGTTACAATTCAGTTAGACTAACTAAATCATTGTTCTGGGGCATTGGAATCATGGTTCTTGAGCATTTTTTATTCCCGAACTAAGCGTTGGAGATTTGGAGTGTAGCGGATGATGAGGGCATGAATAAAAGAAAGATTCCATGAAAGATGAAGGTTGTTGTTTCTCGGTAAAACAAGTTTAACTGTATGTAATGAACATGACAGCATGAACAAAGTGAGAAAAATGTAGAGACGAAGAATATAAGCTTGATAGAGAAGAAATAGTGAAAAGAGAAGACTGTATGAGAACCTAAGAGCATGAGAAAAACAAAGGAAGAGAAGATGTAAAGAGACAACAAGTGGAGCCAAGTATGAACAAACAGAAGCAGAGCAGAATTGTAGAACATAAAAGAAGCGGTAAGCATTGATATGTCTACATTGTTGTAAGGTGTTATTCAAGTAAAGATTCATAATCAGGGTGGTAGGGTGGTGCTAGGGAGGACTTTGGTGCTTTGTTATTCAATTTGGTGCTTGAATACTGGGAGTTGTAGCTTCCATATAGTTGTGGCTAGAAAATAGGGTGGCAGGGTGGTGCTAGGGAAAACAAAGAGTTTTCTATGTGCAAGTTGGTGCTTGTATAAGTGGAAGTAGGTGCTTCCATCCAGTTGGTGCTGGAGATCATAAGGATAAATATGCTTCTTTCTAGTGGGTGCTAGAGAATCTGAGGGTTGGTGCTCTCTACAAGTTGCAACTTGTTAAAGAAGAGGTTGTAGCCTCATTTTGAGTTGGTGCTCAAAGACCGATGATGTAAATAACATAAAATATTGCCTATCATTCTAAGAAGAAGAGGTTTTCTCCCTTTATGGGTTTCCTCATGAATATTTTTCTCTGTGTATATCATATGTGTGATTGATGTTTACTATTTCTGCTGTTCATGAATTGCATAATCTTGATGATCTCTTGGAGAAGATTAATAATATTTCAATAGGATTAGATTTTTTAAGCACAATAACAATTGATTCACCCCCTCGTCTCAGTTGTCTTAGTAATTTCAACAATTGGTATCAAAGTGGGTTCCTTTTAGCTAAAGGTAGATCAATAAGCTTAAACATGAAAATTCATGAAGGAACTTCAACCAATAATCCTCCTCTATTTGATGGAACAAATTTTGCTTTCTAGAAGGTTAGAATGAGAACATACATTATGGCCTTAGGTACTGATGTTTGGGATGTTGTAGATATTGGATATACAAAACCTATTGTGGTAGCTTCCAAAGATGATAAGTTAGAATTTATCTTCAATGAAAAGACAATGAATGCTATCTTGAGTGGGCTTGCTGAAGCTGAATTTGTAAAGGTAATTCATCTTGATTCTGCCAAAGAGATGCAGGATAATCTCATTAGCAGTTATGAAGGAAATGAGAAAGTAAAAGATGCCAAGCTTCAGACATATAGATTTAAATTTGAACAACTAAATATGAATGAGGACGAAACAATTAATAAATATTTCTTAAGAGTTGAGGATCTTGTGAATGTCATGAAGGGTCTTGGTGATAAGATTGAAGACGTATTTTTAGTTCATAAGATTTTAAGATCTCTGCCTAATAGATTTAATCCAAAAGTTTCTRTAATAGAAGAACTGAATGATCTTAATATTTTGTCTATTGATCATATCCTAGGAACTCTAACTACTTATGAAATGAGAATTAGTAAAGATAAATCCACCACTAGAGAAGCATCTTTTAAAGCARACAAGAATACTGATTCARACTTGGATGATATTGAGGCAAAATTTGTGAGAAGGTTAAAGAAAGGATCARGTAAATACCAAGAMAAGATTCCATTTAAATGTTTCATCTGTGGTAAGATAGGTCATTTTGCATCTAAGTGTCCTCACAAGAAAAAGGACTAGAACTCTRATGATGAAAAGAAATACAGATTTAAGAAATATAGTAAAAAGAAAAGTTTGTGTGCAAACAATGACGACTCCTCAGAAGACATAGATAACGATTCATCTTGTGAAGATAAAGTGAATGATTTTATGCTTATGGATATGGGAGATATTGATGATGAACACACAGGAGGTGACTTGGATGACGAAGAAGTTGTGGTTGATATGGAAGGTGAATTAATCAGTGCTTTGGAAGAAATTGACAAACTCAGATTTAAGAAGAGAAAACAAAAACAATTATTGATGCAGTTTGAAAATAATGGTAAAGAACCAAGTGAAGATTTTGTTTTGTTAAAAGTAGAATTAGAAGAAGCAAAGAAAATATAAGATATTCTAAAAAAACAATTAGAAGCGAAGAAGGTAAGATGTGAAGCTCTGGAAGTTGAAGTAGTGGCTATCAGAAAAGATCTAGAGAAATTTCAGGCCTTATACCATTAGAATATGACAAGCATTAAAGCCTCATAAGGATTATCCACCATTCTGAATCAACAAAGGAATCTAAAGTTGAAAACTAGTTTGGGTTATGAAGAAGGATAAAGTAGTTGTCAACCAAGAAACAAAGAATCCATCGAGTGTGTCAAATCTACAATCATTGACAACAACCACTCTGTAGAAACAAAGGAAGATAATCAACCGCCAAGGAGGAGTGAAAGAAAAAGTACCAGAACCAAATCTATAGAGAAAATAAATAACACAAACACACCCTCTGCTCAAATAAATCATCAACATGGAAGAAATCGACCCACTCAAATAAGACAACCATTTTCCAGGTACAAAGGATTTTTCTATGGATATTGTTTTTTTTGTTCTAACTTTGGTCACAAAGCTATAAAATGTTCTTTAAGATTTAGATATGAGCAATCAAGACACTCAAGGAATAAATATCTGCCACAAGAAGGAATGAGACAACCAAGTAACAAACAAACACAGACTGCAAATCATGTGATGGCTGGGAAAAATACACAGGTTAAGCATAACAATCGTTATGATCCTTTATCCAGTGAACCATAATGTTACACCTGCCATAATTATGGACATAAAGTTGCAGACTGTTGCTTAAGGAACTATAAGCTAGATTTGAATCCCTCTGCTGTAAATGCCAAGGTCTGGAAGAAGAAAGAAAATGACAAGTGTGGATTAATGTTGTCAGCTCAAAGACAAAAGAACCCTTGGTATATTGACAATGGATGTTCCAAACATATGACTGGAGACAAAAGTAAGTTTATGTCTCTAAGTGAAAGCAAATCAGGAAATGTAACTTTTGGAAATGATGCACCAAGAAAAATCAAAGGTAAAGGAATGGTAAGTCTAAGTAATGGCAAAGGGAAATATCAAGATGTGTTGTTTGTAGATGGTTTGAAACATAATTTGCTTAGTGTCAGTCAAGTTTGTGACAAATGATGTAAAGTTGTTTTCACTTCTAAAGATTGTAAAATACAATCTGTGAATTCAGGACAGTTGATTACAAAAGGCATAAGAACAAAAAACAATGTCTATGTTTTGAAAGAAGAAATAGAAGAATGTCACTTAAGAAAGTATGATGAAAGTTGGTTATGGCATAAGAGACTTGGACACCTAAATTTTGATCATCTAATCAAACTTAGAAATAGTGGGGCAGTAAAATATCTTCCAAAAATATCAAATCCATATGATTCTGTATGAAAACTTTGCCAAATAGGAAAGCTTACTCAGACACAGTTTGAATCTAAGAACTTTGCATCAACAAAGAAACCTCTTTAGTTAGTACATATGGATTTATGTGGACCATCAAGGAAGGAAGGTACAAGAAAATAAAATTACTTCATGTTGCTTATTGATGATTATTCTAGACTTACATGGGTTTCCTTTCTGAAAGAAAAATCTAAAGAATTTGAAAAATTCAAAGTGTTTAAGGCTCTGACTGAGAATCAAATAGAAAAAATATTGAAGGCATTAAGGTTTGATAGAGAAGGAGAGTTTAGTTCAAGGGACTTCAAAGAGTTTTGTGATAAACATGGGATCAAAAGAGAGTATACTATTCCAAGGACTCCACAACAAAATGGAGTAGTTGAGAGACAAAATAGATCAGTTCAGCAGATGGAAAGATCAATGATGAATGAAAGGAATATTGCTCAGACATATTGGGTAGAATAAATTCATACAACTGTACATATTATTAACAAATCTCATCTTAGGCCACAAAGTGACAAGACTCCTTATGAACTATGGTTTGGAAGACCTGCTTCAATCAAGAATTTTAAAGTCTTTGGGAGTAAGTGTTATATCAATAACAATGATGAAAATATTGGCAAATATGATGACAGGGCTGATGAAGGTATCTTCTTAGGGTATTCTACAAAAAATAAAGGATACCGATGCTATAATAAGAGGTTGCATAAATTAGTTGATTGTATTGACATAAAAGCTGATGAAGAAATACCGGTACGAGATGTAAGAAGTGTTGAATCAACAACAAAGGATATAGTTGAAGTTAAAGATGAGCAGGTCCAAGAATCAGAAAGAGAATAATTTGAGTCAGATGAAGGTACGAATACTCATGCAGACTCAAATCAGCAGACAACATCAAATCCTCCCTACAGAATTATTCAAAAGAATCATCATGCAAGTTAGATAATTGGTGAGAAAGACAAAGGTGTACAAAACAGGAGAAGGATAATCAAAGACATCGAGAAATCACATATAGCCTTCATATCCATGGTGGAACCCAAGAACTTTAATGAAGCTAGTAAAGATGTAAATTGGTTAAAATCAATGAATGAGGAACTAGATCAGATTGAGAAGAATAATACTTGGGAGCTTGTTCCTAGACCTACAGATAATAATGTAGATGGATCCAAATGGGTGTTTAAGAATAAAATGAATGAACAAGGAAAAATTGTCAAGAATAAAGTCAGATTGGTCTGTAAGGGGTATGCACAAGTTGAAGAACATGATTTTGATGAAACCTTTGCACCAGTGGCAACATTGGAAGCCATCAGAATATTTCTTTCCTATGCATGTCATAAGAACTTTAAAGTATATCAGATGGATGTTAAGTCAACATTTCTTAATGGAGATCTAGAAGGAGATGTATATGTGGAGCAACCTAAAGGATTTTCACTGACAAATAATCCTGACTATGTATGTAAGTTGAAAAATGCATTATATGGACTGAAATAGGCACCACGAGCCTGGTATTATAGACTGGACAAATTTCTACAGGACAAAGGGTTCAAGAAAGGTACTGTTGACAGTAACCTATACATTAAGTCTGAAGGTGATGATTTATTAGTTGTTTTGGTTTATGTAGATGAAATTATTTTTGGATGTACCAATGACCCTTTAGTTAAGTGGTTTTCTAATTCTATGCAAACTGAGTTTGAGATGTCCTTGATAGGAGAAATGCCGTATTTTCGTGGTTTACAAATCAATTAGAGTTCTGTAGGGCTATTTATCTCTCAAGAAAAGTATTTGAAAAAGATGTTGAATAAGTTTCAGATGGAATATTCCTCTCCTGTTAGTACACCTATGGTGGTTGTTTGCAAACTCAGTATAGATGATATTTCACCTGATGTTGGTCAAAGAACATATCTAACAATGATAGGCAGTATTCTGTACATCACAACATCCCGTCCTGATATAATGCAAGCTGTTGGAATGGTAGGTCATTATCAGTCTTCTCCTAAACAAAGTCATTTAGCAGCTGTTAAAAGGATATTCAAATATTTGAAGGGTACAATGAATTATGGTCTCTGGTATCTTAGAAATCAAAAATTTCAATTAACTGCATATTCAAATGCTGATTGGGCAAACTGTTTGGATGAGAGAAATAGCACGAGTGGAGGTGCATTATTATTAGGTGATTCGTTAGTATAATTGATTAGTAAGAAGCAAGGATATATTTCATTATCAGCTATAGAGACATAGTACATTGCTACTACTACTTGCTGCATACAGATCTTATGGATGATACAAAATCTTGTAGATTTGAAGGTAACTTATACTGATCCCATTCCACTTCACTGTGATAACACCAATGCCATTAATGTCTCGAAGAATCCTGTTCTCCATTGAAAGACTAGGCATATACCAATAAAGTATCATTTTCTCCAAGATCAGGTTACAAATAGAGTTGTTCAGCTGAATTATATTCCTTCCACAAAACTAATAGCTTATATCTTCACTAAACTGCTTTCAAAAGCTCAGTTTGAGTATTTACGCCAAAAGTTGGGCGTGACCCTGTTATCAAGTTAAAATAGTCCATCTAATTAGGGGGAGAGTGCTCATTGTATCTATGTTCAGGGGGAGAGCAGAGTCACTCTCATTTTTATTTTAAATTGATGTCAAAGGGGAAGAAAAGGTGTGGTCTGGATGCTACAGTTGGAGGTATAAGAAGAATAGTGCAGCCTTTCATGGTTTCAATCAATGCCAAATGGGAAGAATTTTGGCAAGTTTTACAGGAAGAGTGTGCTTGTCATTGATGGAAAGAACAACCTTGACGATGGAAAATAGGAAAAGCATAAGCTCATGAGGAGAAGCGAATAGTATGTAGAGATCAAAGCTCAGAAGGGAAAGCGCAGTACAGAAACATGATCAGGATCAAAATCCTTGATCATGGATCTTCTTCGAGAGTATTCTCGACCATTGGATCACCGATCTAGAGGATCAATGTTGGCACATGGTCAGACCCAGGGTTCAATGCTCAAGAGAACACCAACAAAGCCCTAACTACCGGCCCTTTCGACAACACCTATGAAGCAAATGAAGTCTCACCCGAGGTAGAGGTAGGGGTGGTTGCAAGACTCAGCTGTCTGCAACCTTAGCTGGGACACAAATTTGTGATTATATTTCTTACAGTGCACTTAGAATCAGTTATTCCTTAACATACATTAATTGATGTACTTCAAATAATTCACATAGAATCACAGTGAATACTTATACTAAGAATGATTCAGTACTTATTCACAACAATATAGGTTAGATTTAACAGATCAAGCACTATGCATCTCATATATCAGATCTAATGTTCATTCATTCATCAACAACACATAGCATGACTAGATCTACTTAACCACATCAAGCACTTAGCCAAGAAAGAGATACATACATAAGAGTGAAGCACAAAACACTATACACACAGTTATTGTGGTTCACCCCCACCCCGGGGCTATGTGCACAAAGTCTTATTTATCTTATCTTGGTCAAGTAGTTACAACATAGAGCTTTAACGACCCATACTTTGCACGGGACAGAAGATCCGTGCAACTCGTTAGATCCTTCTTCCTTGCTCTTCAGCATCAGACTATAAAAACTTGCACTTAGCTCTCTGATCTCATGCACATATCACTCTAAGATACATCTGATCACACAGATCCCATTACTAGTACTAAGCTTTCATTCATACATCACACAGATGTACTACTTTTCTATATCCCCTATATTACTATCTATATTTCCTATTTATAGATTACAAAATGGGCCTAAACATGGGTAAACCCACGGGCTGACATCCCTTTCCCGTTACATCAACCCAAAATCCTAAAATGGACCCCAAAATAGGTCTTGCTTCCCTATTTTTTGCTTTTCATTGCGCTCCTTCCTTGGCAAGCTGTCACAGTCCCAAAAGTGGTCGAGTAAGACCAAGTACTCTTCAAAACTTGGTCAAGGGCCAATAAGCCCCCAACACTCACCTGTGAATTGTCTCGAGTCACTCAGGTCTGACCAATTATGCTTCGAACACCTCGGGCTTGGCTCAAGTATCTTTGACCTGCTGTAGTGCGACAACCTCTTGTTCAGTAAATTCCTGGAGTACTGTGTCATTGAGCGGTCCTTCCAGGCACTGTTCTGCAGTGATGACACCCTGTTTGAGTTGATCTCCCTGGCTTTCAAGTTTGACGAACAGTTGGCATGCCTTCTCTTCAAGTGGTTGCAGTCATTGAGAGATGTCCATTACTTTACTTTCCAACGTGTGTACTTGTTGTTGGGCTATGTGTTTCTTTGTGAACCTCTTCATTCTTTCGAATGGGGTCACATATATCAGCTACACTTGTAGCACGTTTTCATGCTTCTTTGCTTCGTGGAGCTATGCCTCCAATGTCTGCAATTCTGGATTCTCTGCGAGAGTTTCATAGGTTTGGGCGCTTCTGGTGCTTAGCTTCCTACATTCTGAAGCCAAAATTTTTAATCGGTCGACTGCACTTCGAGCAATGGATTCTCTTAGATCTCTTATCTCTTGGGGTGTCTCAGGCATGGTGCAGAGCTCCAGATCCATGATGCACTGTTGAATTTGTTGGATTACTTCTTCCAGTTGGGTCACGTACTGTGGAAGATGATCTTCCATCTTCACTTCTATGATTGTCATAGAGTGCAGTGCCTTGTGAACTCTTTCTTGTGTTTCAAGTTTCTCTGCTAGCAACTGGTCCTTGCTCTGTTGTAACTAGGCTTTTTCCTCCTCCCATTTTTCTTGTAAGTCAAGCTACTCCTGTTCTTCCTTTCTCCATTGCTCTTAATGTGCACTTTGTTCTTGTACCAAAGCCTGGGTGGATTTCGCTATGTCTTCTTGAGCTCGTCGAAGGCGAGCCTCGACTTTCTTGGCGATCTGGCATAACTGTGTGGGCCCATCACCTGTTCTTGATATTTCCATTGTTAACGGTGCCATAGAAGCTGCTTGGATGGACTGAAGTTCTTGCTGTGCTTCTTTGAATTCGCCCGTGATCCGGCGGAATAGTTCCTCCTACTTTGCTTCTTGCTTTTCTATGAGCTATAATGAGACACCAATCAACGCGACAATTAAAAAGTCAAAATCATCTAGGGTAAGCATAGTCTTAAGCGTGGTTTGGGTGGCCTTAGTTTTCTTTCTGGATGAGGGCCTCGGTGGGGTAATATTTCTTTTCTTGGAGGGATCTGCCTCATCCCTAGGCGGGGTAACCTCGACTTTGCTCTGTTCAACTTCTATGCCCCCTAGTTCTTCATTGTCACCTCCCTTTGTAGGTGAGAGAGAAGTAGTCTTCTTACATGTGCTATGGATATCTTGAACTTCCACATCCTTCTTAGTCTTGCGCGGTCCTGGTGTATCTGGCATAGCTTCAGGGCTATCTACGTCGGACATCTCTGCGGGGTCTACTGCAACAAGGAGGTCTGTCGACCATTCCTTGGTAATCTCCTCCAGGTCATCTTCTGTCAGCTTGTAATATGACGGGAGTTGTTGTTTGTGCTCGTCTGTACGCAGTGTGATGTAGGTGAAGTGATGATATGTGCTGAATTTCATCAAAGGTAGAAACCTATGAAGAGTGTTGGGTGTAATGCGTGGTGTAGACTCAATGGAATTCCTCAACTGAATGTAGTACACATAGAAGACGACATTGGAATGCCACTGCTTGTTCATGTCGCCGGAGTACCACAATGTATAGAACGTTGCGGCCAGGGGTTCGAAGGGTTCGATCTCCGAAAACGTGGCTCCCTCAGGCAGTTCCCATGCAATGAAGGTGATGAGTATGAGAAACCAGCTAAAGTGGAACTCATATCCTTGGTCTTGTGCTTGTCTATAGTCAAGCTCTAGCTGATTTATGAGGTATTTCACCCAGTTCATTTATAGACCCTCTGCGCACTTCCCTGCGAGGTCAAATACAAATCCGATCACCTATGTAGGTCTGTTTTTTCGAACTAACTTGCCTACGATCAGCTGAAAACCAAAGCGTACTACTTCTTTCTCAATGGAGGCTACCTTGTAACCTCACGTGCCTTTCTCTAGATAGCCATATGTGTCTTTTATTCGTTGAGTGAGAGCACGATCTGCGGTCTTTCCAGGGTAGAAGTCCTGCGGGTCAGGGCCCTACATGATTAGCCCAGTGATCTGATTGATCAGAATTGGATCCACAGTGATGCGCCGATCCAACCATAGGTATCCTCCATGGTAGCAGGACAACAACAATTGAACACAAGCATTTACTTCCTGATGCCTCCCGAAATGTGGAATCTTCATTACGTTGAGGAGGGTTGACTGCGCAAGGTTATGGGTTCATTGCTGCAGTACAATATTGGGGTTCTTTCCTTTTGTAATAGTCAAATACTTGTGTGGGGCTAGCATACTGTATACCTTGTGATCTCCAAGGTTAAAATCACTGAATTTCAGTGAGGTGAGATTCTCCTGGTTAGAATGAACTACGCACACCCCTTTCGGGAGGTACGCAGTGACTACAACATAGTCTAAGTCTCTGGGTACAGAGTCTTGATTCACTGGTTCACTTAGTGGAGGGATATATTTAGGCAAGATGTTTGGGATCATCTTCACAGTGGCAAAGTCATTTATGAGCTTAGATCATCTTTCTGAAGGCGGTTGGGATGGTCCTGCATGAGCAGTGGAAGGGGAAGCTGGCAGTACACCCAAGGATGATGCCTGTACACTTGTAAACATTCCACGTTCTGAGATTACTCTCTCAGCCATTAAATCAATTAGAACTTCTTCAACAATTTTCTCAGTAGCGCTGAGCTCATTCGACATACAAACTTGGGTCAACTGGATTGAGTGCAAAAGGAATTCAGAGATGACAGTGAATAGTAAGGCAATGATCTCAGGGAAAGTAAATCTCAGGGTTTGCGCTCAGATTCTCAGTTAGAAAAAAGTATTCTTGGTGCATGGTGTGTTAGGTTAAGTAGGAAATCTAAACAATGGTCTTCTTGCAATGGACATGGGGCCTTCATTAACTCCATTCTATCCATTCTGGTACTATCCAATGGTCTAGTGGTAACCCATAAGTGTTTTCAATCTGTTCGGAGTGGCGGTCGAATGGATATATCAGTTCCAACGACTATATTGCTTCATTGTGGTGAAGTACTCTATGTCGTTGTTCTGATATCTCGACGAAGCTCCCATTCTGCAATTCTTCTTACTGCGAAGTGTCCTCTAGAACCTCTTATAACCTTACAATATTAGCCCTTTTCTTTCTTAACTTCCTAGCCTTCTTCCCAGTGAGTTTTGTCTCAGTAAGGCTTTTACCATTCTGATGTTTATCTTCTGTGGTCTTAGTTACTTTGTGCTATGGAAAATATTTCTTAGGGTTCCTTGATAATACTTCTTCTGTATCAAAAATAGGTAACATGATCTTCTGCGGATCCTCAGGTGTTCTCTTAGCTTCAACATCAAAGGTACTAATATTAAATATTTTCGATCTGCTCTTATGTTCTTCAATCAAGTGCGCGATCCTTCTGGTCATAAAGTCTTTTAACTCTTGCTTCTTCTTTTCCAACACTTTCTCTTCTTCTCTTCATCTGGCTTGTTCTCTATCAATCCAGGGTTTTCCTATGAGCATGGTAAACGAGGCACTATCTTCAACAAATTTAATGATCTCAAATTCTTCCTCTGTCGAATTTCCATTGACAGTCATAGGTATCCGGGCGAGCCTTCCACATAGGTTTACTAGCTTTCCTCTGAAGAAACTTGTTCCTCCTAGGGAAGGGATCATGGAAGGCTTTCCTATAGCTTCCCAAGTTTTTTCTGGCATAATGTTCACTTGGGCTTCTTCATCAAGAGTACAGTCAATGTCAAAGTCCCCTATTCTTTCTTCGATTTGCTCCTTTTCTTTGAAGATATCTGATAGCCTAACATGTCAGTGGTCATTCAAGGCATCTCTTATCTGTAGCAATATCTTTTCTAATTCCTTTTGGGTTTCTTCTATAATCTTGGTCTCTTGATCTGCCTCAGGGTTTGCTTGTTCCATATTCAGCTTCTCAAGCCTAGCAATCATTCTAGGGAAATCCAATACTTCATGGTCCATAGCCTTACAACAGAGGCAATTAGGTCTTCTCCCAGGGCATTCTTTAGCAAGATGTCCCGGTCGTCTGCAACTATAATAGAGGGTTAATCCTCTTGTCCATTTAGATGTTCCCCAACTCTTTTTGTACTGCGCACCAGGACCATGGTGGCTAACC
>SNQJ01S0173546.1:0-20327 GCA_010110895.2 Picea sitchensis | reverse complement strand
CCCCTCTGTTGTTTGTAAGCACCGACCTACAAGAGACATCGATCCCCTCTGTTGTTTGTAGGCACCGACCTACATGAGACATCGATCCCCTTTGCTACTTTTGTCTTCACAAAATATTCTCTGCACTCTTCACTTATTCCTTTGTTGGATCTGCTCTGCGCTTTTTACTTCTTCCTTTTGTTCTGTGCTTGCTACTTCTGCTTTCGCTCTACCTTCACTAGATCTTCTTACTTCTTCTTCAACTCTTGCATTCTGCTCGCTTCTTATGCTTTCACTTTCTTCTGCTTTTACTTTTTCTGCACTCTTCTCACTACTTCGGCTTTCACTCTGCCTTAGATCTGTACTCACACCTTTTTCATTTGCCAGATCTATTTTCTAGAACGCCAAATCTAATCTTCGCCAATATTTTATCGACACTCCTTGAATTGTGTTCAATCATCACTCCTTGAATGATATTCAATCGTCACTCCTCAAATGACATGCATAAGAATATTACATTTTCACCCACACACACACACATTTTTTCTCATAACCCACATCTTTATTTATACTTTACCATAAGATTTATATGAAAAGTCATGTTCTTTTGAAAAGTCACGACTTTTGTTAAATAATAATTACTCTTCCCATTTCTTTATTTTTAATTCACTTTTTACCATACCATGGGAAAATACCACCATGGTTTATAAATCCATGTGCACATACCATGTGCACTTTCACTTTTACCCTTTTTAATTAATCCACTTTCATGTTTACTCCCCTTTTACGTAAACTCCACTTCCACCTAACTTTTCAACTTTTGTTATTTATTAAAGTCATGTTTATATTTGATCCACTTTTATGTAAACTAAATTTCCACTTAACTTTTTGATCCAGATGGGTATTGGTGGTCACGTAACTATTCCAACTGTCTACTCTTGACAATTTTTAGTTCAACACGTTCTTATGTAATTCTTTGTAATTGTGGGTTCTACACTTCTGAGGTTGTATGAAACCCTACACAATGTCCAGGTGGATATTGCTGGCCACCCACCTAATCCAACTGGCTTATTTTGGAAGTTTTCATGTCAGTACATCTTTCTATACTTCCAGGGTTGTTTTGGGGCCCTAAACAATGTTTTTTTTGGCTTGCCACAGTCAAAATGTAGACATAGTCAAAGTTTGATGGCATAATGTGTATTTCTCAAAAAGACCTTTCCAACGGGCTATCACGTGACTAAAACATAGGTCGTATGCAAAAGTTACGACCCGAGGAAGTTGAGGTACCAACTTACCCATCGGGGCCCACATAACTTTTGGTGTTTCATCTCCTAGGGTTAGGTTTTTGGATGTATAGGGTTTTTCCATTCGTGAGTAATGTTAAAAAGGTCTCTGGAGCCTCATTGTAATAATTCTTCTTAGATGAATGCGTGTAGCAGCCACATCTCTTCTTAGAGATAGCTACCACCATTCAAGCAAGTTGTTTTCAACTCTACAATTTTACAGTTTCAACCTATTTTATTTATTCAATAGAAGTTATTGTTCATTGGATATTTGTTGTTGTTCTCTGTATCTTTGTGTTATTGAATTCATTCTATTATTCATTTCGTTCCGCTCATAAATCTGGATAAGTGGTATGAGAGTGGTCTGCTCTTCATTTATTTTTCTTCTTGCATGTCCCCAACAAGATCTGGGTATAAGAAGTTGGGACTCGAACCAATCGAGCCTTTGCAATATCGGTTTCTCTAAGACCAACAACAACCCATGAGGGATGATAAGAAAGATGATGGAGTAGGATATCCTTTTAAAATGTTGATCGAGGAATCCCTTGCGCGGAAAAGGAGCGAAATGATGGACAACTTTGCACAGATCCTTCGGTGACTGCTCATAGGAGATGCATATTCATCAAGTGGCCATGAAACCCCCTTCAAGGTACACGCAAATTTTGATATTCGATTATTTGAAGGACTGGTAGGTGCAGATGTTGTAGATAAATGGTTGAGTCTACTCGAAGGGTACTTTTCGGTCCACAATTTTTTTGATAGGAAAAAGATTACTCTTGCACTCCTCAAGGTCGTCCCCCATGTTAAGGATTGGTGGGATACTTACTCTGATCAAAGGGCCATAGCTGAAAATGCAATATTTGTGGTCGCCCCCACATGGGATTCCTTTAGGGATTCCATTAAATAAAAGTACTACCCTTTTGGAAGCTACGAGGACCAGTACACAAGATGGACCACACTGCGTCAGGAAAGGGACCAGACAATACCATATTTCACCAATATTTTCCATACCCTGCGCACCAAATTGGGTATCAAAGACTCTGAACAACATTTGGTGCTCAAATACCGCGATTGTCTGCATAGATACATTCAAATAGAAATGGAGTTTCTGGACATCACATCATTAGGTGCGACTTATAGATATGTTGTCAAGATCGAGCATAAATTTAGGCAGAAGAGGCAAGAGTTTGGATCTGCAAAATCCTCACACCCGAAGCAGGGAAAAGGTGGCTCCAACCCACAAAAAAAGGGACAAAGCAAAGATGGCCACTCTCAGGACAACTAGTTCAAGCCGCAACACAAGAAGGGTTATGAGAAGTCGAAGAAAGACATGGGAAAGTGGTGTGAATACCATAAAATCCCTTGGCACAACATCAAATAATGTCGCTCCAAGCAATCACTAGTGGTTGAGATGAAAGCTTCCTAGTTAGAGGAAGATTCTGACTTCGAATCAAATCCAGAAGGAGGAAAGTGAATTATTGATGCCGAACCCAGCGCCACTGTCGCTACCACCAATTTCCATCCAACCGAACCAGAAGAACCAGAGGAATGGGAATGCCTCTTTCATTCACATATGTGGGTAAGGGGGCTCCGCTTCATTTCATTGTTGATAGTGGCAGCCAGAAGAACCTAATCTCAGTAGAGGTCATCAAGCAGTTGGACCTGCCGATGACACCACACCCACAACCATACACCATCTGTTGGCTTCGCCAAGGAAGAGATCTTTGCATTAACCAACAATGTCGTCTTCCCTATGGCATTAAGCCCTTCAAAGGGGAGCTATTGTGTGATATTTCTCCCCATGAAGTTTGTGATGTTATTTTAGGACAATCATATTTGTGGAAGTGACATGTTGTGTATGAGTCTAGACCCCACAATGTTATTATTACTTTGGGTAGACAATTGTACAAGATACTAGAGACTAATCTCTACTAAGCAATGCAGTAAGGTCATTTCACAGACGAGGAAGTTCGTCTTCTTTGTGATCCGTGCTCACAGTAAGCAAAAGGTCCCTTCCACATGTGTGGCCTATACACATAGCCTCTCTTTGCAATAGAAGTAAGTGGACAAGATCGTGGAAGAGTACAGAGACATCTTCTCCTCACCCACCGGGGTACCAACACACTGCCAATTCAAGCATCCAATTGATCTAACCGTTGGTGCACCTCTGCCTAATGGACCAGTCTATCATCGCTCGTTGATTGAAAATGACGAAATCAAGCATCAAATCCAAGAGCTGCTTCAAAAGGGGCACACCAGACCCAACTCCTCCCCTTGCAGAAGCTCATTTGTACTAGTGCAAAAGAAAGATTGGAACTGGTGGCTTTTCATTGATTACAGAGCATTAAACAAAATCACAATCGGGAACTGGTACCCAATTCCTCAAATTGATGACCTTCTTGACCAACTCAAGGGGCAAAGTTTTTTAGCAAGATTGACCTAAATTCTGGCTACCACCAGGTTCCCATCGAACTGATTGATGTATGGAAGACAACGTTCAAATCTAAAGAAGGTCTCTTTGAATGGCTGGCCATTCCCTTTGGCTTAACAAATGCACCAACCATTTTCATAAGGTTGATGGATGATGTATTGAGACCCTTCACCAACTCTTTTGTGGTGGTATATCTGAATGACATCCTCATCTTCAACATAACTTGAAGGAGCACATGCAACATATTCAATAGGTTACGAGCACTCAGTGACAGCACAAGCTATATGCTAACTTGGAAAAATGATCCTTTTGCATGAACAAGGTCCAATACTTGGGCTACATTGTTGATGAGCATGTGGTACATGTGGATCCAACTAAGATCCAAGTCATCCGTGATTGGCCAGCCCCAACCACACTAACCGAGCTTCAGAGCTTCTTGGGACTTGCCAACTTCTACCAACGATTCGTGTTGGGATTCTCCCATATTGCATGGGCCCTCAACCAAGTGACCAAGGGCGGCGGTAGGGTAAAGTTCGCATGGGGGAATGCACAACAATGAGCATTTGATGATCTGAAACATCGCTTGTGCTCAGCTCCGGTACTCTCCTTACCCGATCTACAACAATTGTTCGAGATTCAGACTGATGCATCTGACTATGCTGTAGGTGCAGTTCTCACTCAACACAGTCATCCAGTAGCATACCATAGTGAGACACTCTCATATACTATCTAGAAATACCCCACCTATGACAAGGAAATGTATTCCATTGTGCAAGCCTGTCGTCAATGGAAACATTACATTATGGGAAAGGAGACAATCATCCACATTGATCACAAGCCCCTGCAATTCATACAGACACAAGAGAAGTTGCAGAACGAGCACTATCAAAAGTGGTCCACATACCTGCAACAGTTCCATCTCAACATCAAGTATAAGACAAGAAGAACAAATAGTGTCGTTGACTGCCTCAGTCGACCTCCCGTGGCTGCACTCACCACCATGCTCCATTCCTATGAGCATGAGGCATCCAAGTGGCCCCAACTTTATCAATGAGATCCTGACTTTGCCACCACCTAAAATCTCTTGGGTACAGGCGCAAATGTCACCGATTTTCACATTCAGGATGGAATGTTATGCCATCTGCGCCATCTCTGTGTTCCTGCAAGCGAGCATACAAAGCTAATTTGGGAGGCTCACTACAGTCAGATGGTAGGACATTTTGGTGTGGAGAAAACTATGGTCGTTCTACATAAACATTTTTATTGGCCAAAAATTCGACATGACTTCAGCAAGTATATCAGATCTTGCACTGCCTATGCCATTTCCAAGCTAGCCATCAAGAAGCAAGGCTTATACACCCCTCTTCCTACTCTCGAGAGGCCTTGGGAATCCATCTCGATGGATTACATGTCTGGTCTTCCGTTCACCAAGCAAGGCAATGATTGCGTATTTGTGGTGGTTGATCGGTTTTCGAAGATGGCAATTCTCATAGCCTGCAAGAAGAGCATCACATCGGCAGATACTGCCAAGCTCTTATTCGAACGAGTGTGGGTCCATTTTCGGATACCACAAACCATCATCTTTTATCGGGACAACAGTTTCTTCAACACATTTTGGTCGAGTATTTGGTCACTTTTGGACACCAAGCTCACTAAATCCACTGGCTTCCACCCTCAAATCGATGGGAAAACCGAGGTCGTCAATCGGATGATTGTGCACATCTTGCGCATGTATAACTCTAAGCATCCACGTACATGGGATGAGAGTCTTCCCTATGTTCAACACAGCTACAACAAGGCTCTCCATAGCTCCACCGGCCATATCCCCTTTCAGGTGGGGATGAGATTCCAACCCTTGGGTCCCATTGATGTTGCACTACCTCTTGCAACCACACAGACAAATTCTTCCCATTTTTAGTCCGAGGCCGACAAAGCCACCAGATTCATTGAGCGGATTCCACACATCTGCCAACAGGTCCATGAGATTTTGTAGAAATCTAATGCTAAGTACAAGTAGCGCCATGATCAACACTGGGTACCGCACAAGTTTCAGGTGGGAGACAAGGTCTGGTTACATTTGCAGAAAGAACGCCTTACAGGGCCCCATCAGAAGCTTCGACGACTTCACTATGGGCCTTACACTATCACCAAGGCTGTGGGTGGAAATTCTTTTGAGCTCAACACTCGCCCTTTCCTTGGCTTGCACCCAGTATTCAATGTGGACCTCCTCCGAGCATATTTTCCACCATTATTGGACACCTCGGAGATCGCAGAACAATTGACACCAACAAAGCTCAACCCTGACTGCATGGAACATGCATCCATTGATCAAATAGTGGACACATAGGTCAAGGGCACTCGCTAACAAAGGATCCAACTTTATCGGGTTGTCAAGACATGACAACTTCTGCACCAAGGAAAGTGGCTCACTCGGATCCAAATTCAGCAGAAATTTCCTCACCTGATGGGCGCACTAAATGTAATGGAGACCATTGCTTCCTGAGGGGGAGAACTGATCCATGTGGATATTGGTGGCCACCCACCTATTCCAACTGGCTTCTCTTGACAGTTTTTAGTTCAACACGTTCTTCTGTGGGTTCTACACTTCCAGGGTGGTCTGAAGCCCTACACATTGTCCAGGTGGAGATTGGTGGCTGCCCACCTAATCCAACTGGCTTATTGTGGAAGTTTTCATGTTAGTACATCTTTTTGTATTTCCAAGTCCGTTTTGGGGTCCTAAACAATGTTTTTTTGGCTTGCCACAGTCAAACTGTAGACAGAGTGGGAGCTTGACAACATAATGTGTAGTTCTCAAAAAGACCTTTCCAATGGGCTATCACGCGCCTAAAACAGAGGTAGTATGCAAAAGTTACGACCTTGGGAAGTTGAGGTACCAACTTACCCATTGGGGCCCACACAACGCTTGACATTTCATCTCCTAGGGTTAATTTTTTGGATGTCTAGGGTTTTGGAATTCATGAGTAATGTTAAAAAGGCCTCTAGAGCCTCATTGTAATCATTCTGCTCAGATGGATGCGTGTAGCAACCACATCTCTTCTCAGAGATAACTACCACCATTCGAGCAAGTTGTTTTCAGTTCTGTACTTTTACAGTTTCAACCTATTTTATTTATTCAATAGAAGTTATTGTTCACTGGATATATGTTGTTGTTCTCCATATCTTTGTGTTATCGGATTCGGTCTATTATTCATTTCGTTTCACTCATAAATCCGGATCACTTTTCCACTTTTGTATTTATTAAAGTCACATTTATATTTGATCACTTACTAACCTTTGACATCAATGACAATATTTTATTCAACAGTTCATGCCGAGACTCAATGTGAAAAACTGCTTATTCTCCCCATACAATTTTCCTCTATTTTCCCAAGACAATTGATTGCTCACTCTACCCAATGTGGATTGTAATTCAGCCTTATGCTCCCCAATAACTATGGGATGTGACTCCCACACCCACCCTCTGACAAGATTTTAATGATTGAGCTCTCATACACTCAAATAGAAATAGAAGGTTTCCCCAAATGTTAATAAAATTAAAAAATATGGGTTTGAATTAATTACCCATAAAACATTTCCCCCTTGGTCCCTCTTAGACACTCCCAAGCATTCCCCTCTCTTGGGGATTAATCAACCCCTATCTATGTCCATATTCCCAACAACTAGTATCACATTATATTTATTAAAATTCAGAAAATACATTTCATATTACATCGCTCGACCATAGCCATATTCATATCTACATTATACATTAATTAAACTGGGGATTATAGCGGGGATGTTACAAGTAGGTAGAATAATATGTTTTCTATGTAATAAAGGTCGACATTAGTAAATAAGGTTATGTAATAATGTGAACACGTCTAATGTAAGAAGACTTAATAGAAGCTTTCACTTCTAGAAAGATCTTCCTCTTGAAAGTTCTCTAGAAGATAAAAATAGTATAAACATGAGTAGAAGGCATGGGGGAGTTTTGTCTTGAGAATTATTTGTAATTGAGCTCTGCTCTGTTGGAGGTTTCCCCCTCGAAGAGGCAAGTTAGTTTGGCTTTCTATTAATAAATGTATCATTCCAGTGTTATTGTTCTCTATATTTTGTTGTTTTTACTGGTATTCGTCATAATAATTATGTATATGCTCTGCATAATACATTCTGGTACCTTACAATAAAACCTTAACAAATGAAACATATTGTAATTTTTCCTTTTCAAAATGCTTGTGTGGGCCTAATGGTTAAGAACACGGGTTTCCTCCTTAGAGGTCATAGGTTCAAATTCGACGGGGGTAGAGTATGTATGGTTAGGTTGAGACCTTAAAAATAGATTGTTATTATTATTTTACTTATAAAAGACAAAAAAATCATTCCATGAAGGACTTTGTAATTGGAGAAGCAAAGAAGAATGTGTGGTGTAGTGTAACAAGGTTGTGGAGTGTAATAATAAAATTTGTGAGGGGTTTGATATATTGCTATTTATTCTTATGTACAACATATATTAGTTTGTATTTTAATATGTTTGTTTGGTTGAATTTTGAAAGTAATTATTTGGTCATAAGTCAAAGATGAGATTGGGGTAGCAAATGTAGGGGAGTCTTTATGATCCTGATGGAAAAATAGTATTGGAGATCTCTTGGGGTTTAGGCATTGCAACAAACAATGAAGTCGAAGCGTTGGCAACATTGCAAGGAATCACACACCTTGTAGATCGAGGAATCAAGGAAGTTATAATAATTGAAGACTAGTCTATTATTGTCAGATCAATAATGTGAGGGAAGTTATCTAAGAAGCCAAGGTTGCCAAAATCCTAAAAAGAATTTAATCTTTGAGGTGCAAGTTGAGCTCAATGGCCTATTATCATGTCAAAAGAAACTTTAACAAGGAAGAAAATAATAGTGCTAACGTTGGAGCCACCCTTGAAGGACTATTAGTTGTGGAAGATAGTGTGGGATCCAAAGTAACCCCTCACCCCTTATTGCGACTGTGATTTTACTTAACCCAAGGTTCACTCACCTAAGAGGGAAACCTCCATATGTGTTCCTTCCCCACACATGGCTTTTAAGGAAACATGGGAGGATTTCCAAAATTAAAAGATCAATCTCCTCACCCCTTTGCTCATTCATGGGAAACATGATTTCGTTCGAAGTTTGAACTCAACTAGTTGATCCTCTTGTGTGCAATTTGCTTTGTACTTGTTGGTGTTTATGGGTTGTCTTGTGTGGCATGGCAAATTTGATAGTTGCTTGAGATTTAGAGGGGATAGGTATTCTTGATGTCTACGCGCATTCTTTTTGGGAGTGTCGTTGTTGGAGGTTTGCAGAGATCTAGTTGGGGGAGGTATCTCATTCCACTGACCAACTCAAGCTTGCCTCCTCAATGGTGAACTATCATTGCTCTTGTTGCATCTTGAATGAACTGCAAGATCCACAAAAAGGCTTCCACCAATGTGAGACAACCACAACCTCGATTATGGAGTGGGAAAGGTGGAAGTAGATATGAACACTAGTTAGGTTGAGACTTCCTAAAGAAGACCTGATAAAGTGCATCGTGAATTTTGTAGATCTCCCTCTTGCACATATTTCTCTGGTGGAAACTAGCTCTTCCTTAGCTTCCATTGATTCCCCAACCTTTCAAGAGGCGTGGACAACAATATAGTCCACAAGCAAACCCAACAATGGACACCCAATGAGAACATTAACCTCTATTTTAATTTATATTCTATATAATAATTTTATTATTAAATTAGTTGGTTAAAATATACACCAATGGGAGAAGAGGAAGGCAATCAACAAAATATAGAATTTGTGTTTTTGAAGAATCCATATGTAGACGGACTTGGAACTTACTATTTTTAAACACTATAAGAACGCTGACCGAGTAAAAGCCAAAGAGAATTTTGATAACATAAACTCGAAGTTATTGTGGACAATAAAAACTAACTCTACGATTGTGGACAAAATGAAAAAAAAGAAGAGAGTATTAGAAAAGTAAACATTGTTTTGTTCATTTTAAGGACAGCGAATAAAGTCTCCCACCGAACAATTATATGTAATGTAATATTTATTTATTTGTTGGGTATATGTAATGTAATATTTATTTATTTGTTGGGTATATGTGTAAACATTAATGGTCCCAAAAATACCAAGTTGGCGGTGAATAAACCAGCTGACGCTAACCCTAATGGAAATTGGAGGCCCTTCAAATTTGAATAGTTTGAATTACACATTTTGGGTGCCCGCCCAAATTTGAAATTCGCACCCAAAACTCATTTTTGGGGGCAAAGACTACAAAGGTCACACTAACTTTGGTTCCACACATACAATTACCTTTCAGACGAAAGCATATGCATAGCATGGGCAACACAGCTCACGGGGAGGGACATTTTAGAGCCAAAGCTGCGAATATCTCCTCTGCCCATTTGTGTGCTCCTCACTGATCCCCATTGCTCACATTACTTACTATTCTCTGCCTCAAACGGCACAGATCAGAGAGAAGCTGGACATTGATGGAATCCAACAAGGATGAAGCAATGAGAGCCAAGGAAATGGCAGAGAAGAAGTTCCAAGCGCGGGATCTTGAGGGAGCAAAGAGACTGGCCATCAAAGCCCAGCAGATGTACCCTTCCCTCGAAGGGCTGTCCCACATGATAGCAGTCGTCGATGTCCACATTTCGGCCCAGAATAAGCTGCTCAATGGGAAGCTCGACTGGTATGCAATCTTGCAGGTCGATTTGGGAGCGGAAGAGGGAGCCATCAAAAAGCAGTACAGGAAACTGGCCTTCACGCTTCATCCCGACAAGAACAAGTCATTGGGGGCAGAGGAGGCTTTCAAGCTCGTAGGGGAAGCCTTCAGGGTCCTATCCGACAAGGCCATCAGGTCTGCTTACGATCTCGACTACAAAACTTCCAATTCCAAATCCTCTCCGGCGAAGATATCCGCCAAGAAGCGTGGCAGGAAGCAGAGACAGAGCAATGTGGCGTCTTCTAATATGTCTACAACTGCGAATAACGATAAGCCTGTGCCCACTTTCTGGACGATGTGCCCCTGTTGTTCCCTGCGGTATCAATTCTCCATAGAATATGCTGATCGGTATATCTATTGCCCCAATTGCCACAAGCCTTTCATGGCCTTTACGCTCTCTATGCCTCATCCTCCTCCCGTCTACAACTATACGCCGCCCCCGCCTCAGCAGCATGCCCTGTTGTTCCCTGCGGTATCAATTCTCCATAGAATATGCTGATCGGTATATCTATTGCCCCAATTGCCACAAGCCTTTCATGGCCTTTACGCTCTCTATGCCTCATCCTCCTCCCGTCTACAACTATACGCCGCCCCCGCCTCAGCAGCATGGGAAGATTCCTCAACCCAAATCCAACGGGAACGGGACTGAGACTGGGACTGGGACTGGAACTGGGATTGGCAAGGAGAATCAATTCCCCCCCAGCAAGAACAGAGAAGCAACTGAACACCATGCTGAAAAGGAAAACGGGAACGGGACTGGGACCGGAACTGGGATGGGCAAGGAGAATCAATTCCCCCCCAGAAAGAACGGAGAAGCAACTGCACACCATGTTGAAAAGGAAAAACACTCTAATAACAAGCAGGAGAAGGAGAAAGAGCAGAATGAGAATGTGGTCCCCAAGAAGTCTCCACCTAAGAAGAAGACCATGAACGATAAATTTGACAGAGGTGCATTTGATAGGCTTTTTGCTAATTCCAATCGAAATACAAGGAAATTGTAATGTCCTCAAATACAAATGTTTAACTGTTATTATTGTTTTGGAAGCGTTCTTATGAATATGTACAGGATGCTTTCTCTTTCTTTTCATTTGGCGCTTCACTTGGCCTATTTTCTCTCCCTCGTTCCCTCATTCCGCTTCTTTGACAGCGGCCGGGATCTGCTTTTGAATTCGAATATAATGTGATCAAACTATTGTCAGCCTTTTCTGACATGACATGCCATGAAATTTAATTATGCTTTCTCTTGAAAGTGGGGGTTTTGTCTCGTTACAAGGCAAAGGGTGTATATGGTTAGCGCTTCAAATTCTTGGACTTCTGAAAGTAGTTAATCATGCAAGCAATACTCGTAAATTTTTTCAGCAAGCTTTATTGATCTTGATCATCATTTTGTCAATGCGGCTAAAGTAATATTCCTCTGTTCTGTACAAAAAACGTAATCTATCTCTCCCCGCCCCAAGTTTTGCTAAGAAGGCCTGTGCATTGCTCAGGAAATTTTCTGTTCTAACTATTGTTTTCTTCAACTTTCAGCTCTTACTATACAAAATATGTGATGCAAAGACCTTGGTAGTATTTTAGAAGGGCCAATTCATTTGTATACTCTTAAAATTTATAAATATGTCATTAGCATATATATCTGCATTTTACCAGTGAGCAGACAACTTCTCAAATCAAGCATGTAGGCAGCAGATTAGTGGGATCCTTCATGGAAACCAGGTCAAGCGTGCAGCACACTAGTGGGATCCTTTATGGAAACCAGGCTCTGGGACGGTGAAATGGAGGTTCTATCTTCTAGAACCATATTTGTTTACTGTTCATTATTGCCTACACACTTTTTTCAGTTGATGATTATCAAGATATAAATTTATACCTCGTGAAAGATAGTTTTCGAAATTTAGGTTTTTTGGGAAGATATGGTTCTTTTCATGCAATTACCCTATTTGTCTGCTCTGCATTATTGTATTTACACTTTTTTTCAAAGATGATGATTATCTAGATTTTATAGTTGTGTTTTTTTTCTTTCCTAGAAAATATATTTCTGGGAAGTTTTTGGACTTTTTATTTATTTCCAGGATGGTATCTATTGTAAACCAGTGTAAAGTGGACTGTGTACACTATTATATGCTGACCTAGTAGACACATCTAATAAGACCCTTATATGCAGAAACAACCAGCTTGAGGACTTGGAACAGAGACTTGCTTGCGATTCACAACTTTTAACCACTTGAATTAGTTCACCAAATTTTGTGTGAACACGATTTCTCACAAGACAATTTTTTTTCATTTCTATTTCTTTAAAAACAATCGTTCAAATCCATTCATAACATCTCCCACATTTCCCAACCCAGACACATCTACTGCTGTATAATCTGAAGAAATTCATGATTGTTGGCTTTTCAATACAGTTATAAATAGTTCATACGGTAAGATATTTGGTATAAAACAAGGGTAATCCTTTTTTATATACCATGAATAAGACATTTGGTATAAAACAAGGGTAATCCTTTTTTATATACCATGAACAAGAAAACACATTTCCCAACCCAGACACATCTAGTGCTGTATAATCTGAAGAAATTTATGATTGTTGGCTTCTCACTACAGTTATAAATAGTTCATATGGTAAGACACTTGGTGTAAAACAAGGGTAATCCTTTTTTATATACCATGAACAAGAAAACAATGAAGTTCATATTGGTATAAAACAATTTTAAGAAGTTACATAAAAATTACCCCTTTATTTTAGGTTTTTTTTCAAGATTGCTCGCCCAAGATCAGTGTTTAGTTCTATTGCCTTCACCCGACGACGTTTTCCTTAATACTAAGCACCATGAAATTGGAAGTCTCTCCGCCGTAGCGTCTAAGGAGGATTCCTACTAGTATTAATTACACCACACTATACAATTCTCAGATACAGTTTCAGAAGTGGGATCCAACCATAATTTGACCGTATGGATTTTAACAGAAAAAGGCATGTTTTTCAAATCGAAGCTGTGTTTGTTGTAATTGGAAACCCAATCACCGTTTCTGTGGTAAGGAAACCACAAATTCCGACGGCTGCATTTCCTTTGAATGTCTTTCTTTTCTTTAACTCAGTACTGATTTTTCTTGGGAAAGGTTTTTTGAAGAAGTTAGCAAATCAAGCAAAAGCTTTGGAGTTCATCGCTTCGTTATTAATTCAAGCAACTGCATTACCAAGTAGCCAACTTTGCACTCCACCAGCCCTGACAGAAGTCTCTGTGATAAAAATATGGCAAAACTTCTTACTAAAATGCTTCCCTAGGCATTTTATATTTGTACCTCTGGTCTTGTTCTACTGTCAGTCTGTTTTCATTTGGAGGCGGCAAAATGCATTATTTGAAATGATTTCAAAAGAGAGTAATCTACTATTTGACCTTATTTGCTTCTTTGTGTTATTATAAAAACATTCATAATAGAAAAAACATGATTTGCATCAAGAAATTGCAGGTTAGTAGTTGTGAGCGTAGACTTTCCCGTGGATCATCCTTGTAGGTCGAGATTGCTTCTTTTGGTTAGATGTTAGCTTCATAGTTGAAAACTGATTACCTCAAAAAGGAGTGTTGCATTTAGAATTTGATCTATAAGTGGCTTAAGTGTCACATTTTGAAGTCAATAAGATCTCGAACCCATTATATAACTAGTTTATCACACGTCACTTGATTTTGATTTTGATGTTTTTTTGCCATAGCCAATTTTAGTAGGTTGAGGAGTGTATGCATTTTGGCTCGATGGTTTGTCCCTTGACCTAAAGATAGTTTCAAAGAAAAAATTTCACCACATGGCATTGTGTTTCCTTGGCTTGCACTATCGAAATAGCCCTAGGCATATGCTTTGTCTATCTTTGGAGGATTTGAAATTCTCAAGACTTTTTAAACTTTACATTACTTCAAGTTTTTGTATACAAATTTTATGCTATGAAATGCCTCCAACGAAGTTAAGCATTTGCTTTCAAAAATATGTGTTTTAGTGGTTAACCATGCCCAAGCTACAACATAAGGGAGAGCTTTATGTTCTTTCATTGTTGGATCATTCATCCATTTTTGATAGGCTTCATTAAGAGAGGAGTACTATACCACTACGCCACTCTACTAGTTAGGGTAGAAACTTCCTTCCAAACTTTTTTTACAAGTGTACACTCCAACACAATATGTTGATTGGTCTCCTTATTCCATCTACAAAGATAGCACATGCTTGGTCCATTTCAAGATCTTTTTTGAAAATTATTTCATGTTAGTACCGTATTTTTCAAAGCTAGCCATAGTAAGAGTCTTGACTTTAATGGAGTTTTCAACTTCCACATAGGCTTCCACCAACAACACTTATATAATTCTTCATCTAGAAACATGGCTTTGTATCCCATACTAGCATAGTATTCACTTGATGGGTTCCAAGACCAAATTAATGAATCCTCTTCATCCTTGAGATCATGTAATTTTCCATAAATTTCCCAAGAGTTCCATTGGATATCTTCTTCCCCTTCTAGACCTACATTCTAGCTTTTGTCCATTCATATTGCCAAAAAATGTTTCTTCCCAAAGTTGTAGCATTTGCAAGATGTGTCATCCCTTTTTGCCCCAATTTTTCCTTGAATCCTTAAAAAAGAATGAAATTGTTTCCACATCCTATCCAAGGGTCCACACCTATCATTATACTTTGTCCATTGCACTACCTTCCAAGCCATCTAGTGCCCTAAAAGTGGAAATGCCATTACTAAAGCCTTTCACATAGTTGATTCATTTGAGAAGGATTTGTTCCCTTGTCTTATCCTTTCTTCAATTGATATAAGATCCATGTATTTAGATTTGATCCCTTGTTGCCACAAACATTTAGTATTGATTAGTCTCCATGAATAACCCAATTTAATTAATTATTTATTATAGTTTTTAATTTAAATTTAATTCATTATTAAAATAAATTAAATGAGTCTTTTATTATTTTATTATTAAAAGGCGGGTGAAGTAGTTAATGGGGGGATAAGGTTGTTGGGGAAATAATGAGGGGATTNGATGTGTCATCCCTTTTTGCCCCAATTTTTCCTTGAATCCTTAAAAAAGAATGAAATTGTTTCCACATCCTATCCAAGGGTCCACACCTATCATTATACTTTGTCCATTGCACTACCTTCCAAGCCATCTAGTGCCCTAAAAGAGGAAATGCCATTACTAAAGCCTTTCACATAGTTGATTCATTTGAGAAGGATTTGTTCCCTTGTCTTATCCTTTCTTCAATTGATATAAGATCCATGTATTTAGATTTGATTCCTTGTTGCCACAAACATTTAGTCTTGATTAGTCTCCATGAACAACCCAATTTGATTAATTATTTATTATAGTTTTTAATTTAAATTTAATTCATTATTAAAATAAATTAAATGAGTTTTATTATTTTATTATTAAAAGGCAGGTGAAGTAGTTAATGGGGGGATAAGGTTGTTGGGGAAATAATGAGGGGATTTGAGAGAGGAGGATAAGGAAGAGGGTGCGGGGAGGGAGAGACTTGGAAGAGGCATCTTTGTTTTGGGGGAAATTGGGGGAAGGAGGAAGAAATTATGAAAGATGGAGAAGGAGGAAATTGGAAGAACAATTGTTTTAGGGAACTCTCACAGGGCATTGCTGTTGCTGGGAATTTTGGGCTCAGGGGCCAGGAAATCGCAAGGATTCCTGGAGCTAGGGAGCTAGAGAGGCTGTTCTTAGTTGGCTGGGAGGTTAATATTTAGTTGGGCAGTTTGGGCAAGCTCAAGAACAGAGAACCATGGATTAAATCAACTAATCTACAGGTAGAGGTACATATTTTGTGCATTTTATGCTGTTATTATGCTGTTGTTGATTATTACGCTGCTATAAAGGAAATCATGAAAGGAAACCTTGAACTAAATTGAATTTATTTTAGTAGAAGATGAATAGATTTATTTATTTATTTTGAGGCTTTGTATGAAAAACCTTACACTCCATTGACTTATGGTTGCCAGGGATCTTCCAAAGTGATGAGTGTTTTTAAATCCCCAACCTCCTAGGGCTTTTGGCTAAGCAATTGTTGTCCATTTTACTAAACGCATACCTATTTCCTTGCTTCATTTCCACAAGAAGTTGAAATGTTTCCTTTTGATTTTTTTCCAATATCCTAATTGGAATGCATGAGAGAGAGTGCCATTATATTGGGGTAGCTTCCAAAATTGATTTTATGATAGTTAATCTACTCCTCCTTGACAACCAACGAGAACATCGTTTTGAAATACTTTTCTCTTTTTTTCATATAGCTAGGGCTAGTCCCTAGAGCCATATTCATTGGATTTTAGAGTGAAGCTCAAATATTTGATCCCTCGACTAAAGTCCATTACTTAAAAGGGTAAAAGTTGTACCACTATTCTTATCTGTCTATCATTTAGGCCATAAAAGGAAACACATTTTTGTTTGTTCATTTCCATATGTGACTTCACAATAAAGAGAAAGAGCTTCTTTGATGTAACTTGCCTCGTTGATTGGCTTAGTGCCAAATAAAAGAACATCATCTACAAAAAACAAATTAGAAAGAGACACATTCCTACCTATATTCATTCCTTTTAATTTCTCAAATCTTATAAGCTTCAATAATCCTACAACCTTTTGCTACTAATAGTGATAACATAGGGGAAATATGACACCCTTGTTTTAGATCATTGTAGGATTTATAGAATTTTGAGGTTGATCCATTAACCATAACAACAAAGGAGGAGGAGCTCAAACATCTTTTAATCCAGTTCACAAAGTGTAGCCCAAAATTGTTATGAATTAAAGTTAATGTGAGGAAGAGCCAATATACCCTATCAAATGCCTTTGACAGATCCAAATTTATAACCATTGAGGAAATATTTCTTGTCTTGATTAAGTGTAAGCCTTCTTGGGCTACCCCCATTGCATCATGAATTTGCTTATTTTCTAGAAACCTAAATTGTTCCAATGAGATTAATTTGAGAGGAATGGTTTAAGTCTTTGGGATATTACCTTTGTGATTATCTTATATATTGAATTATAAAGGGAAATGGGACAAAAATTATCAAAGGAACTAGGGTTGTCTTTCTTAGGAATAAGAGATTGGAATGTTGAATTAAATGTACTTAGAACACTTCCAGATACTCTTGATTCCTCTACAATTTCTAATATCTTCTTCCAACCACACGTATAAGCCTTGAAGAAGTCCATCAACCATTGATCTAGACTTGGGATTTTTTCCTTTTGGAATGAGAAGACCATGTCCTTAATTCCTCTTTTGATACTTCAACATACAAGTCATAAATTGCCTCTTGGTCTACCATTCTTGGAAAGAATTTAGCTAAACAAAGATTTTTTGCTATGTTTTCCATATTCAAACTTGATAACAGTTGGGAGAAATGATTAACTCCAATTTCTACAATTTCTTTGAAGGACATTGCCTTATTGTGATCTGGCCTAGGCGTTTCCTAAATATATTCTCATGTCTTCTCCCTTTAGCATATTTTTGGAAGAATTTTGTGTTTTCATGTCCATGTGCCAACCATAGGGCCTTGCTCTTTAGCCTCTTCTCGTTTCAACATGTTCCTTTTTCTATCTTCCAAATCTTTTAGAACTTCTTTTTCTTCATCATAAAAGATTCTAGATGTGTTTTTTGGAAAATTAGATTGTAATCTTCCCCTTTATTTCATAGAGATCTATTTGGAAATTTTCAAAATTTTCTTTAGCCCATTCCATTGTTTCTCTTTTCAATCATTGAAGATTAACACTTATTTTTTATTATTTTTTATCTTTTTTCTTTGTGAAATACATATCTAGGGGAAGTCCATTGGGCACTTCCTCTTGTTCCAAGGATGGTACCCAAGGTAAATTGGATTCTTTAGGGATCAAGGCCAATACAACAATATACTCATTAAGAGATCAACATGTCACTTGTGGGAATTGATCTTGAGTGGGGAGGATAACACTCCACTCAACCACTTGGGATAGACCCAATTGATATTTTCAATCTTTGAAGATTAACACTTAATTGGAACATTGTTGTTCTTTCTACCTTAGGATTATATTTTCTCTATTCATTTTTGACCAAAGTAATGAATTCTTCATTCTATAACAAAAAATAATTGAATTTAAAAGGACTTGGGGATTTTTGGTTTCTTTTTAAATTTGAAAATAAGTTGGTACATGGCCTATGGGACCTCATGAGCCAATCTAGGTTCTAATCCTATTTGATTTTTCCAATAAACTTTCAAATACCCAAAAAAGGTCCAATCTCTTTGAAACCCCTTGCGAGAGAAAAAAATTCGTCTAGGTCAGTTTCATGTCTACAAGATCCAATTCACATAGATCGGTGGCTTTTATTTTGTCCAAAAGGAAGTTTTCCATTGGGTCCATTAGTGAGGTCTCTCCAGAAATATCTTCTTGGCACAAGACAAAATTGAAGTCTCCTCTCGTAATTACATATTCTTCCCTTAAATATTGAAAGCCGAATAAATTTTCCGAATAAGGTTGCCTCTTTGGATATGGACCATAAATGTTACATACTATGAATACCATCCCTAAAGCCTTTGACATTAGCACAATGTAAATTACAGAGGGTGAGAAAACAAAGTTTTGTCATGAAAATCCTTGGTTACATGTAGTCACCTAGTCTTCAGACTTACCTACAAAATCATTGGCAACAAAGGACCAATATTTTAGAAAGGAAGACATAATGCTAATGGCTTTCTCCCCAATAAGCATTGTCCCTTGAATAAAAAGTACATTAGGTTTTTGGATTTTGACCAACCAAACTAGGGATTTTTTTGTGAGGAAGATATCACAAACATCTTTTGACCTTTGTAGGGTTTCCCTTGCTCTAAGGGCCTTGTCAATATATTTTTTAATTTCCATTTGAAAAATTCTCTTTTTGATTTTTCCTATGCTATTGAGAAAAACAACTTTCCTCTCATTGATGAATGCACAAAGGGAGCACCAAAGTATTGCCCAATTCCACCCATAACCCTAATGCCCTGCATTATCCTGGTGATGGCTTAGAGGATCTTAAGCAGTATTCGTGTTTTGCAGGATGAGGGGAATCAAATTAGAGCTTGGTTTTGGTGAGAACTTTGAAGAATTATTGCTAGTGGGACTATTAGGCCGGGATGAAAGCAAGGCATGGGTAGGATTTCAATTAGAAGGGATTTTGATCATGCACCTGTTGAAATTATACACCCCTTCATAATTAATACATAATCTATTGCCTATATCCAAAGGGGTTTCACCTTGCGAGGGAGATCCCTTAAGTTGCTGTTTTTCTTCCATCAGGGTGACGAGAGCATGGTTCCTCTAGTCAAGTCCTTCCTATCCTTCCGAGCTTCATTTCCTTGTCCCAAATTTAGGGTTTTCCCAAAGGATTACATAAAAATTTTCAATTTCCTTTCAACTTTCCTCCTTTGTCCTTCATATTGGGTATGTGTTATATTCTTTGCACTATTAATGTTTATGCCATTATTATAGTTCTTTGCATTTCAATAGATAAAAGCATCATAAGAACAAGATCACTGAGAAATACACATTCACAAGAGACACAACATTTATCCTGGGAAACCCTCTAGAGGAAGAAAACCCAGCAAAACTTCCTTATCATAAATAACTTAAACAATGTTCAAGAGATAACTCAAACCAATACAAATATTCCTCGCCAAGAGATGCGCCACTCTTCTCCCTCTTTCCAACTGGTAATTGCAGCTTGCCTCATACGAGAATGAGCAAGTGAGTTGTGTATTTGAAGTGAGGCGCTAGCCTCTTATTTATACAAGACTGGCATGTGTGAAAGGTCACAACTGGCAGGGTCGACCTCTCACTCTGGGTGGGTAAACCCACCTTTAATTAATTCTGGGTCTTCCATAATAACTG
>SNQJ01S0173545.1:0-16590 GCA_010110895.2 Picea sitchensis | reverse complement strand
ATAATCCCTATCCAAACTTAAAATTATTTAAAAAATGAAACATTCATTTATATAATAATTTTTATCTTTATCCAAACTTTAAAATTATTTTTAAAATAAATTTATATAATTACATTAATCCTTATCCAAACTTAAAATTATTTTAAAAATGAAACATTCCTTTATATAATATTTTTTATCCAAACTTTTAAATTATTTTTAAAATAGAGCTTATATAATTACATTAAGATTATTAAAATAAGCTTATATAAGTATATTAAGATTATTAAGGAAGAACTTCAATTTCCGATGATCTCCAAAAATTAATTAAACAGAAATCTTAAAAACTTGTATAAACCAAAAAAAAAGAAAAGAGTATAACATTTTATATTCTTTTCACTAAAAAAGGATAAACAGATTTCTAAGGTTAAGAAATATATTATATTATAAACTAAAAGATTAATCTTACCAACTCTCTAAACTAAAAAAAATTAATCTTATCATCTCCGTAAACTAAAAAAAAATTAATCTTACCATATCCGTATAGTATTTTATGATATCTTAACATACGGAAGGAACGGAGAGAATCACCGGAAAGGATTTGACAAAGAAATCACCGTACCTTTCACCACCACACCCTACCTCTTACAGTTTTCCGTAGCTCAACTTCGACCCTGCCCAGCACATGCCCTCTTCACCGATTTGCACATTATCATTCGTTGTGTATTTGTTCTCTGGCATCAAACGTAATCCTTACATTAAGGCAACCCTAAGATGGTCTGTGTAAGTTGTAGTAAGTTGGCAAACGTAATCCTTACATTAAGGCAACCCTAACATATTATATCATAGAGACTACATTAGATAACTATGAAATAATATGTGATACTATGATCAACTAATGTAGTCTCTAGTATAAATCTCACTAGCAAATGGCAGTCTATATCTACCTGTCTCCATCTCCATGAATTCAACCTGCTGGAGGCTTGTACAACCGCATAACACGTAATGTGAACGGTGAAATAACTGATGTTTTTCGTTCTCCTCCGCGACATCTCATGTGTGTAACCTGCAAACCAACCAAGCACCGTGTCACGGATAGTAAGGGAAAGTTGCATGCAAATTCCTCACACCATAAAGGCCTTTCTGAAACAGAGTCTATCGGGTCAATCCATCAATGCCTTCATTTTAACAAATCTCACTCGCAAATAGTAGTGTGTACTTACCTGCCTCCATGAATTCAACCTGGTCGAAGCTTGTACAACCTCACCACACTTAACCTGAAATAACTATGAAAAAAAGTGATGTAATCTTCATTGTTTTTTTCTTTCTCCTCCATGCCATCTCATGTGTGTAACCTGCAAACCAACCGAACACCATGTCAAGGATGGTAAGTTTTCCTTTCTTCTACCTCTTGTTTGTATTTCTTTAAATGATCCAGTTATAAGGACACTTTTATTTCTAAAGAGATAAAAGCTTAAAGAGAACATTGGTTCTTTGTTGTAATAGTGCAATAAAAGCGGGCCCTTTGTGCCCAATTTCTCCATCCCCATTAGGGGGATTTGTGTCTTTGGTTTGGTTTCTATTTTTCTTGTGATTGATGCATGCTTAAATATATTAATCAAACACACAATTCAAGTACATCGAACACACAATAAACACTCTTAATTTCATACATGTTAACTAAATTTTAAATCTATCATGCATGCTTAGTTAGTTTTGCTTAAAGTCTCTGTCTTTTTCAATAATCTTGCAACCATGTTTAAATTACTAAAAGTATCTTGTAATCTTTCTTTCAACTACAAAGCAAGGTACTTAAATCTAAGTGTTGCAAATCTGTATCTTTCCATTTTCAAGTGTTTGTGCATTTCCTTCAGTTACAAAGCAGGGTGTATGATTTATTTCTTTCAAGCATTTATCAAGTAATTGAACCTTGCTACCTTAATAGGAAAATCTCTGAAGTTGTTAGTTCATTGGGAGGAAAACACTTGAAAATGACCTGCGAAGTAAGATGGGCTACCCGTGTTGTACATCTAGCACTTTTAGTGAGTTTGTTGGTGAGACCATTCAGGTTTCAGTAAACTCTCAGCAAGTCCAAGCAAAGAGCTAGCCTCCAAAGGGGCCAAACACTCTTCACTAACTGAACATCAATTTACCTTAATAAAATCTTCGATCTACACTGCCCACGACTCCATTTAAGGCAATGGTTAAAAAGTATATACCTATTTATCTCATGTGAGCAGTATTTACATTTATGCATCTTGTCTAACTTTTATGCTTTAAATCTTGCAGATATTGTATCCTTTGATTTATGCATGTTTTATGAGAAAAGTACTTTATGATGATGATGAATGCTAAGTGTTAAATGATCAAGTTTTATTTCAAGCAATAAACTCCTAGACTTAAGTGCTTTTACTTTCTTAGTTACAAAGCCTTAGATTTATTTATAGGGACTACCCCACTTGGCTTCGCAAGAAGTTGGCCTAGACGAAGGAGTTGAGGATCAGGTGACAACACCTTGACTCGAGACTTTCCCCCAAGGACACACCAAGTGGATTGAAGTTTTCTAACCCAGGTGTGTATAAGGACAGAAACACAGTGTAGTGAAGCACATTGGGAACATGAGTGTCCTTACAACAATGGAGGCCATGAACAAGTGAACAATGTAGGTCATGTCATAGAAGGCCCCCAGGTTTGCCTAAACATCACTCATGAAAAGCATCGAGAAGGCATAAAGGAAGCATCCAAGAAGGCTAGGATGGAAGTGATAAACAACTTAGACCAGGAATCAAAAGAGAAGTTGAAGAAACAATAATTTCAAGTGTATGGATGAAAGAATCTAAACCAACCTATCTCTACCATTCCTATAGTAACTCAAACAAAACCTCCGCCCTTGGAAATTCTCCTTCCAAAGACATCCAAAACTGAGAGGGTTGACTTGAACTTTGACTTCGAGGGCGCACTATCTAAGATGCGCATAAATATCCCTCTGAGAGAAGTCATTAAGGTGCCATCTGTTAAAGAACGATTTGAAGATTTATTCAAAGGATCAGATCGACCTATGGACCCCCCTAATATGTTACAAGCTGATCACTTTAGGGTCCAATATGATGACCATCCTCCCTTTTTCATGACCTTGATAATGAATAATAAGAGCCTCAACAATTGCATGTTGGATTCAAGGGTCGGTGCCTATATGATGTCTCTCAAGGTCATGCAACAATTGGGCCTAAAGGTCACAAGACCTTACAAAAATGTGTGTGGCTTTGAATCTAGAGCCATACCCACACATGGCGTAATCCAAAATGTGGAATTTTGCCTCAAATAATATCCTAAGAAAGTAGTCCACATTGATATAGTGGTAGTAGACGTCCCAGATGTGTGGGGAATGTTGTTATCTAGGAAGTTTGCCTCAATGTTGGGTGGTACCCTCGAGATGGAACTCACTTATGTGAATATACCTTTGAAACATGGAACCACAGGTCATCTCCCAAATGTACCTATGACTACAACCCATGTGCAAGAAGCTAGTGATCCCATAAAAAATGACAAATCACATGAGCAAATCAAGGTAAGTCTTCCTAAGTTTTCTCTGAATGATATGCCTTTTTCAATAGAGTAAGACTTCGATCAAATTCAATGACCCAAGAAAGAAGAATATCAACAACTCCTAGACAAATATAAAGACAAGGAAGTTGGGACCGTAAAGTTACTAAAACACGAGAAAGTGACATATTGATTCAACCTTCCCAGTCGGAAGTCTTTACAGCAGAATCCCACCCCCCTCCCTCATCACAGTACACCAGGGTTGTTCAGGAAACAACCAAATTCAAAATCAAAGAGTACAAGGAAGGGGATGTAGTATGGATGTGGGATACCAAGAAAGGGAAGACAACTAATGTCAAAGGGTGTACTCAATTTTGGCTCGAACCTTTCAAAGTTGGAAGAAAATCAGTTGACGACTCTTATTACTTATCCACTTTGTAAGGAAGAAGGCGCCCATTACCAGTCAGCGGCCACCTCCTCAAACCCCATCAAGGTAGGGGGACCTGATTTCACTGGTAAGTACAGGTAAGTAGGTAGGCATTTTCATTCAATGTATATACCGTTTGCATTGCATGCTAGATTAGTCTGCTTTCACACTTGTACATATGTTTGTTTTTAGTTTTATATATATGATTTGGGGGTGATATCACCACCCCAAATGATTACTGATAGTTGCTATTGAGATCAAGCAGGTTACAGGTTATGCCAGAGATGTTGAGGTTCTCATGCGCTCTACGGTGAGCACATGTCCCCGAGTTGGAGCCAGATGTTATCCCCCACTTTTTGGGATAACTAAGGAGATTATGTCTCGAGGCCCACAGGTCTTAGACATGGAGTACCGAGAGCCAAATCGACTTGAGCATGGCCCTGGAGGGCCCATATTTTATTTGTTTCATCACCTCCACTTTGTCAGCAGCAGCAACATCCATCACCTCGGTTTGGTCCTGTATCGGAGATGGTTCTTTCTCCATGAAGTAATGAGTCTGGGTATCATGGTATGTGTCACTTTGATCCTCAAAACCTTTGACTATGTGCATCTAGTTCTTTTTGTTTCTAACGGGTGCTTGGATCTTATACTTATCCACTTGACCATGTATGGGGGATTGAGAGGATGCCCTAATAAGCCTGTGCCCATAGGTTTTGAGTTTCCACTGGGGGAATTTCTGAAAGGTCATCATCCGCTCCCATCATACTTACCACTTTTCATCTTACTTCCCGCTCATCTATCCCATTACATTAGTCTGGGCATTGGGTTGGCCAAAATCATTTAAGGGTTGCACCTTGCCTTGTAGGAATAAGGGGCTAAAGGCCCAGAAGGTAAAAGTAGCTGGCAAAAGATAAAATCCTAAAGAAATAAAACCTCGAGATGCTTCGCCCAGGCATCCTCGAGAAAGCAGTAAAAGGATTTTCAACAAGAAAGAGAGGAACCCATAAAAATGATAAAACAAGACCTAGTCAGAGGATAGGGGGTCTCATCATGAGCCAACCTATTAGGTCCATGGGAATATAGCAGTATGACACTACTAGCAGCTGGTTACCATACCAGGATAGTGGCTCTTGGTTGCATGGCCAAGAGAAAGGGGGTCTCATCATGAGCCAACCTTCTCATTTCCATGAAAGTGTTTGTGAGTAACATTGTCACCACTGGTCACCACGCTAGGGCAGTGTCCCCTGATTATCTTCTTGAGGAAAAAGAAATAAAGAATAAAGAATAAAAGGCATTAATGGGCTTCGAAACATTTTCACCCAGGACAGGTGTAGCTCGCTTTCTACAAAGGAACCCACAGGTAATCCTTGCATTTCCCTACTATCACTGCACCCCTTGTCAGCACATCCCTTATCCAGCTCACCCATTTACATGACTTGGATTTGATCTCTTCCGGAAACATTCCTTTTCTAGTGGACACTAGCCCAATAGGACGCCCTGTCACTTCCTCCAAACTTGCATTGCAGATTTGTATAATGTCTTTGAGCACTTGACTGGGTAAAAGGGGTTTTATGCACATGTTTAATAAAATTGATGATTGAATGTGATTGACATTGCTATGATCCCTGTGACTGATGAGCCCATGGAGGGCGTATCTGTTGATGTGCAGGATCATACCCAATGAATAGGTACCATATTTGACAGGTACACATGGGGAGATGATTAGTTCAGACCTCCATGGGGTTGAAGAGCCCACTAGATGGATGCTAAGACCCCAGCAGGGGGCAGAGATAGGATAGAGGGGTTTGCACCGGAGAAGAGTAGGATGTTCCATAGAGGCACCCTGATAGAGCCTTACCTAGGCGAGTTGTGCCCTCTCCATTGGAATGTTGGCCTTGGAAGGCCCATGACGTCACCCAGGATGCCCATGACATCATCCAACATTGTGGACGTTTTGGGGAGGCATTTATGGCAGTTATGGAACGTATGGAAGCTTGGATAAGCCCAAGGAAGGATAATGTTTTGCTTCAGGAGGCTTATGCTGCCCTAAAAAGGGCCAACATCACCCTAGAAAGGTCATGACGTCTTACTTTTGCTTCATTAGGGTTTAATTTATGACATTTAATGTAAAACAATATTATTTGGTATTTTGGCCTTGTCGGCCTTTTGGTGACCTAAATTTTATTAAGGTGACTTGGTATTGTAAAAGTAGAGAGATAAAACTCTCATTTTAAACATCATCTTTCACTGACACAGTGAGGTCTAAAATTTGAACCCTACTTTAGGGTTTTTGGCTGAAAATTGACGGTTCCACAGAGGCACCCTGATAGAGCCTTACCTAGGTGGGTTGTTCCCTCTCCATTGGAACATTGGCCTTAGAAGGCCCATGATGTCACCCAAGATGCCTATGACATCATCCAGCATTGTGGACGTTTTGGGGAGGCAGTTATGGTAGTTATGGCACATATGGAAGCTTGGAGAAGCCCAAGGAGGGCTAACGTTTTGCTTCAGGAGGCTTATGCTGCCCTAAAAAGGGACAACATCACCCTAGAAAGGTCATGACGTCTTACTTTTGCTTGATTAGGGTTTAATTTATGACATTTAATGTAAAACAATATTATTTGGTATTTTGGCCTTGTCGGCCTTTTGGCGACCTAAATTTTATTAAGGTCACTTGGTATTGCAAAAGTAGAGAGCTAAAACTCTCATTTTAAACATCATCTTTCACTCACACATAGTGAGGTCTGAAATTTGCGCCTACTTTAGGGTTTTTGGCTGAAAATTGATGCGCACTTGTTGAAGGAGTCTCTTTCTTGGCTATTTTGGCATTTTTCTTGGTGGAAGGTTTTACAACTAGGGTTTTTCTACATGAATGCTTAGTGGATGTAAGTAAATTTCTGCAAACACTTCTTTATTGAATGGTTATGGTATTGTTTACTTGCATTTTTTTATTATAATTTGTTGGATTAAACCCTAGGGGACAAGCACATGTTGGTGTCCTTGTTTCATGTCCCTACTAAGTTAAGCTAAGAGCCATTTTGATTTGTTGAATTTAGATAGAGTCTTTCCATAACAACTCTCTATTCCTACTCTTCTAGCCTAGTCATTTTATCCTTGTCTTTGAGCCAAGGAAGGAGAAAACGCACTAAGGCCTAGTGTTTCTACACCTTAGTGAGCCGTTTTCCCTACAGATTGATTGATGAATCCTTTCCTTAGCAACACTTCATCATTAAACTCTCTTATCCTTAGCCATAACATTTATCACTCAAGCTAGTCATTTTTGTCTTGTTAATGAGCTAAAGAAGGAGGAGAAAGCACTAAGGCATAGGGTTTCTACACCTTAGTGAGCCTTTCTCCCCTAGGGTTTCATTGTTGAGGCCTTGTCTTAGCAACACCTCAACATTTAATTCTCTTGTCTTTGGCCATATCATTATCATTTCGGCGCTTCAACATTTGCAACTATTTTGACTCCATTTTCCCTAATAACACATTGATCTAAGAGTACCTTGATCACATACAACTTCTAAACATTCTTGAACAACTACTAATCCTTCTAACCCTAGTTTAGACTAACATTTTCTAATCCTATTGCTAACTATATCCACTTGTGTTATACATATGCATCGCAACATTTATTTATCTTTAAAGAAATTGAGTGATTGACTGAAGCATTGCTTCTAGTATTATTGCATTGATGATAAATTGCCATTGATAAATTGTGAAGCTTCTTTAGCCTTAATTGTGAAGTGACATATTGTAATCATTTCCATTATGCATCATTGATGTACTTCATAAATATTATCGGTCAATTGTTTATTATCGGAAAGTCACTTTGATTATATGAAGTACTAACCAGCAAGTAACCTTGCACATATATATTTTCCTTGTTGCTGTCTTGGGCATGTACACTTTCTTGGTTATTACTTAACTTTGTTAGTTTGATTATCCAGAACTTTCTGATCGGTGGTGACTTGTGAGGGAATATTATGCTTAGACTTTCAAACCTTGCCTTCTCAAGCAGTCGCAGGGATGTCTCCCCTGGGCCTACCACCCTTAACAGAAAGAGTTATCCTATTGGGGGTGACAGTTGTAGGATAGTCTCAGTTATGCCAATTTGTCTTTCTTCCATCCATCTCTTACCTAACTACAAACTGTGTGATAACATAAGGATCAAAGGAAAAGGAACCCTAAACTAAAGATAAGAATGCCTCATTTATAAAAAAAAAAAAGGCAAAGGAAAATGTGCCAACAAACAAATCCCATAATTTTTGGAAAAAGACACTCTTTGCCATATGGGTTGCAAAATGGTTCCTAGAGAAATAGGAAAATCAACTCTATATTATATGGGAAAAAAACACACAATCTTGAAACAATAGAACTAAAGCCTATGGAAGGGAGATATCACATAGACCAATTCATGGATTCACAAAATTTAAATTAAATCAAGAGTCGAAATGACCTATCTCAGGCCTCATTTCTAAATGGATATGGAATGCCCATGAAACCAAGTAATCAAAGACACCACTCTTGCTTGTTCCTACATGGTAAGGTTCGATGAAGGTCTCGAGTGACAGTGGTACTCACACAAATATTTTCTTAATATGAGAAGGGTAAGAAAGGTCATTAGAAATCCCATTGTGGAAGAGGTTATGATGTCCATTATATATACCCTTCCACCTTTTTGCTTTGTTGATGTAAATAATTTTACGTAAATATAAGATGTATTTTCAAAGAAATATGAGAAGGGTAGCAAGAGCCAACTAGATAAGAGGAGACAAAAAATTTAAATTAAACAAGAGACAAGAAAAGAAAGACAAACCACTATGCGAGGTTGGAGACACTTCAAAAAATCATAAATTAGGATATAAGAAAAGGATAGATTTTTTGTACTAAAATAAACTCTCCCAATAGAAGCAATATGCTAGAGATAGTGAAGGCATAGTTAAGTATGTGTTAGACAAACACAGGATAAACACACAAGTAAGCAAAAATTAAACCAAACAAGAGAAAGGAACAAGAAACCAAAATATCATGAAATCCAAAGGTAAAGATCAACAACAAGGAGAAAATAAAAGGTAGGCAAATATGGCTAAATCTAAATCAAAGTAATCCAATGGAACCAAGCAATGTTGAGTAACATGCATACACTGGCAAAGAAAACAAATACCAAAGATGAAATAAAGAGAGGTTGTGAATCTTACCTACACCAACTTGTGGTTGACAAGATAACATAGCGTGTTGATATTCATTATTGGGATCTTTAGAAGCTGAATTTGTCAAGTAACCTCCAAAATTTGTCAATGGTAGATTTAATATGAGGGTTACATTAGGGAAAAGGGGCATATGAGATGCATCCAAAAAAATTTAAGGATGAGGAATTTGGTCATGTTGTTAGTGACCCATTGGACAACCAAGGAGAACACTAGAAACTAGATGAGCAATGCAATTCTTTGCACTCCAAACAACTGGAAGAAGTCATGGGTTTTCTCACAATCCACCATCTAAGGAAAATACATGAGTGTGAATATGTGTTGTGCTAAACTCAAGTTCAAATCAAAGGAAAATAAGTTCATCCATCAAGATAGTAAACGATATCCTCGAGCAATCATACACCAAGTAAAGATCCTTAGATCCCAAAAGTTTCTATAAAAGGGCCTAATGAAGGTGCACAATGAGTTCCTACAAACTCCCCTATGTGAAAACAATCCCCAAGCAAGGCCTATGACTAGAGACAAAGCAAGGGAAACTCTTGAGGAAGGAGATCACCGATGGTCGTGTGCATGGGTGTGTTTGGCCTTGAAAGTTTCAAGTGGGCCTATGCATTACAGAGGGTGTGGTGTAAAATTGACTCGAAACATAGGTGAAAGAAGGTTGACTAACTAACATTAATAAGTCTATTTGCTTGACTCTTCACCTTCACCTAAGACCAATTACCTAGGCCCTCCCTCAAGCGTAGATTCTCATAATTAAGACATTGCTATGAAAACTCACTGTCATGTCCCAAGGAACTCTCTTCTACATGTTACTATCCTACCATCTTGTTATTTTTTCACCGACATCATCTTGTAGGATATTTCTGAGTTTTGTACTAAAAACGTATCATATGGAAAAGGTTTAAAATACGATCTTCTAATGTGGATCAAATGTTTTAGTGAGTATCTCTATTGATGTTTTCAATGACATGTTATTCTTTAGATTCCCTCCAACCTAGACCCCTCAATAGGTCAATTGTTATTTCAGATCAGCAATTATCAAACCATTAGCACATGAATGACTTAAGATCTTACTTGAGCCACTCATGATCCAAGCCTAAGCTCAAGGAAAGGAAAAGTTGGGTCAAAAAGTAATGGTTTTTTAATCTAGCTTGTTGTATTTGTGCTTGTTTTAGAAGGTTTGATTTCATGCCTCACATGTCTTGTATATGCATTTGTGCTTGTTTTAGAAGGTTTGATTTCATGCCTCACATGTCTTGTATATGCCATAGCGAAATAAAAGTACATGGTGCATTTACTCAATTTCTCTCATATGAGCCCACTTAGCCTATTTAAACTAGTGTATGAAAGTAAAGCGAGCAAGAAGGTAGAGTGATTCTTGTGCATCCCTTGAAAAATTAAAATACAAAATTAGTTGCTTAACACATTATAACTAGTGAGGTCAATGGCTATTTGTTTCCTACATGTTTCCTACATGTTCACTAATTTCATTATGCAAAATAAATGTAATTAAACCATGAAAAAGTAAGGGAGAGGAATCCTCCCATAATGTCCTTCTAAAGGGCCATGGAAGGTGCACTATGAGGTCCTATGGAAGCATCTCTACAAAAGAAACACACAAGTAGGTCTTTCGGGTGGAGTATGTGCAAGGTAAGCACGAAGGAGGAGGCTAAAATAGGTCATGTGCAAGAGTGTTGAACCCTGTCAAATTCTAAGGGAGCCTGTGCAAAAGGCGTGACATGAACTCGACTCAATGCACAAGATAAAATGACATTAACTAACTACCACTAATGATCCCAACTATCTAACCTGGAGTATGCGCAATGGAAGCTCGAGGAAGGAAGCTACAATAGGTCAATTGCAAGACTGTGCTGAGCCATTTCAAGTTCTCAAGAATACTATGTGAAAGGTGTGGCATGAACTTGACTCAACACGCCAACGAAAAGGATATCCATTGACTACCACTAATCATTTGAAATATCTAACTTATCACTAAGTGGGAGTGTAAAAGTTTTAATTACACTCCTTGTTTGCAAGATAGATAATTTCCATGAAGTGCACTCAATGACCACACAAGCTCAGAGAAAAAATTAAATACACACAAAAAATCGAAGTTAAGCTACAAAGGTTTCAAGAATGTTAAGCTAAAAAGGTTCCAAGCATTAACTATAAGGGACAATCCCAAGGATCCAATGATGAATGTGGAATCAATGACTACACAAACTCAGAGAAAAAATTAAATACGCACCAAAAATTGAAATTAAGCTACAAAGGTTTGAAGCATGTTATTCTACAAAGGTTTAGTACCAAGGATGCAATTATGAATTTTGTGTCAATAACCACACAAGCTCAAAGAAAAAAGTAAATACACATAAAAAAATAAAGTTAAACTACAAAAATTCCAAGCATTAACTATAAGAAACCATGCCAAAGATGTGACCATGAATGTTACCAATATTAAGTCAATAATTTAAATTTTATAGTCTTGTTGATTTTCAAAACAATTTTGCACACAATTCTATCATATGAATGAAGCAAGGCATTTATTGAATTTATTGAGTTAATTTTAATATTTGAGGAAACAAGACTAGTATGATTTCCTACAATTCTATCACATGGATAAAGCAAAGCATTTATTGAATTTATTGAAGTTAATTTTGATAAATGAGGAAACAAGATTAGTATGATTTCCTATATACACACCAATGATCATTATTGATCATTATTTGTTAAAACCACAAACATATCATACATAATAGCTTTATCTTTATAAAAAATGTATATTACAAAATGAACTTCATAGTATATATAAATAATCCCCATCCAAACTTAAAATTATTTAAAAAATAGAGTTTTCCTATATAAATAATCCCTATCCAAACTTAAAATTATTTAAAAAATGAAACATTCATTTATATAATAATTTTTATCTTTATCCAAACTTTAAAATTATTTTTAAAATAAATTTATATAATTACATTAATCCTTATCCAAACTTAAAATTATTTAAAAAATGAAACATTCCTTTATATAATAATTTTTATCCAAACTTGAAAATTATTTTTAAAATAAAGCTTATATAAGTACATTAAGACTATTAAAATAAGCTTATATAAGTATATTAAGATTATTAAGGAAGAACTTCAATTTCCGATGATCTCCAAAAAAAAAATTAAAATCTTAAAAACTTGTATAAACCAAAAAAAAAATATAACATTTTATATTTTTTTCACTTAAAAAAGGATAAACAGATTTCTAAGGTTAAGAAATATATTATATTATAAACTAAAAGATTAATCTTATCAAATCTCTAAACTAAAAAAATTAATCTTATCATCTCCGTAAACTAAAAAAAAATTAATCTTACCATATCCGTATAGTATTTTATGATATCTTAATAGACGGAAGGAATGGAGAGAATCATCGGAAAGGATTTGACAAAGAAATCAGCGTACCTTTCACCACCACACCCTACCTCTTACAGTTTTCCGTAGCTCAACTTCGACCCTGCGCAGCACATGCCCTCTTCACTGATTTGCACATTCTCATCCGTTGTGTATTTGTTCTCTGGCAGCAAACGTAATCCTTACATTAAGGCAACCCTAAGATGGTCTGTGTAAGTTGTTCTTGACAAAGAGACTTCTAAATAATATGTGATACTATGATCAATTAATGTAGTCTCTAGTATAAATCTCAACCTGTCTCCATCTCCATGAATTCAACCGGCTGGAGGCTTGTACAAACGCATAACACGTAATGTGAACGGTGAAATAACTGATGTTTTTTCATTCTCCTCCGCGACATCTCATGTGCGTAACCTGCAAACCAACCAAGCACCGTGTCACGGATAGTAAGGGAAGGCTGCATGCAAATTCCTCACACCATAAAGGCCTTTCTGAAACAGAGTCTACCGGGTCAATCCATCAATGCCTTCATTTTAACAAATCTCACTAGCAAATAGCAGTGTGTACTTACCTGCCTCCATGAATTCAACCTGGTCGAAGCTTGTACAGCCTCACCACACTTAACCTGAAATAACTATGAAAAAAAGTGATGTAATCTTCATTTTTTCTTTCTTTCTCCTCCATGCCATCTCATGTGCATAACCTGCAAACCAACCGAACACCATGTCAAGGATGGTAAGAGAAAGATGAATGTTAATTCGTTGAACCAAAAAGGCCTTTCTGAAACAGAGTCTACTGGGTCAATCCATAAATACCTCCATTTTAACAAAAACATAACATAAAACACATCTAGCATAAGAAAGAACATACTCGCGGAGGTTTGTGATGTGCAACAGAGTAATTTAAAAAATGAAAAATAGAAATATCATATTTTTCAAATATTTACTCACAAGGTTTATCTTCCAATATTTCATTATCCAACACTTGGGAAATAGGTTCTGGTAATCTCTGTTACTTCTGCAGACCCATTCCTGCCCCCTGGAGGTGAAAACACGCCTCAAGTCAACAGGCGCCTTATACCACAAAGAAAAAAAAGATAAGGAACCACTCATACCACAAAGAAAAAAAAAGAAGGGAGATGTGTACCTTCTGTGCCTTTCGGAAAAACAGCTATACCTTCTTGTACTATTCACAGAACGGTTTCCTGAACATTCATTCAATAAAACAGAACTACTCAACTACTTTGATTTCAGTTGCCCATCATTCCTTAAAAAAAAACAGAATGCTCTCATATATACAAAGACATGGCAACAAAACCAAAGACGAGTATACCTCAATGGAAAGAGGTTAACAATATCCACCTTGCAAAGCAGCATTGAATGCTACTATGTATCCACCTTGCGAAGCAGCATTGAATGCTACTATGGATAATATATAAGCCATCGGATTTAAGGCCGTGGGATTTGAATTGTATTGTGTAGCGTTCTAAGTAGCTGGTGCTTCCATTGTCCCTTGTCGCTACAATAGGGATGTAAGTGGGTGCATGAAGTAAGTATTAGCCCCGTATCTATCGGTGTATGATGGGCGAAGGAATCCGAAAGGGGTCTTAAAGCGTAATTACATCTATAAAGATGACCCAACCCTCCCTCTGGTCAAGCGAGCAGTTTCTCCTTTAGAGAGACAAGCAATTCGAGGATCAGCCCCTATTTCGGAGGCATCCTTAGAAAGAAAATGACTGCATCGGATTGCTGCGGTATGGATAATATATAAGCCGTCGGATTTAAGGCCGTTGTATTTGAATTGTATTGTGTAGCAAGGTGTATATTAGCCACCTGCAAAGAAAACAATAACAGAGCTGTAGTATATGAAGAATGAAATCAACGTAAAAAGGTAATGTACAGATTAGACTACACCAACCTATCAAGAAATTATTGCATCAAAATCCCATCCTGTTTCATGAATAGACAAATCAGAAATTAATAAACCTGATCAAAAAGGGAGGAAAGGACTGCAAAACCTAATTACTTGGGTGACCGCTGCAATTGAAGTATGAATATTGGTGCTCTGTCTCCTCCATCACAAAATAAATAAACTCAGAGACACATATACAGACAAGCTCAATTATGAATGTTGAATCAAATAACCACACAAAGTCATTAAGTACGCATAAAAAATCAAAGATTCCAAGAAATATAAGAAAGAGTGCGAAAGATGTGATCATCAATGTTACCAATGTTGATTCAATAGTTTAAATTTTATCGTTTTGTTGATTTTCAAAATAAATTGTGAACACAACTCCATCACAAGATGAAGCAAGGCATTTATTACTAGTAAAAATAATTTAATAAACAAGACGCCATCACAAGATGAAGCAAGGCATTTATTACTCGTAAAAATAATTTAATAATAGAAACAACACGACTATGATTTCCGATTAGTAATGAGCATTATTTGTTTATTTATTTCTTATACATCCAAACTTACCATACATAATAACTTTAATGGGCATTATTTGTTTATTTATTTGTTATAACCCCTGACCTACATACATAATAGTTTTAAAAAAGATCCTTGGAATAAAAAAGGTATATTGCAAAATGTACTTCATCTGATTTTAATAAATATATAAATAATTCCAATTCAAAATTAAAATTATGTTAAAAATAAAGCTCTTCAATGTCAAATACAAGTACATTTAGATTAAAAAAAAGAGTTAATTTCTTACTAAAACATTTTGTTGATGTTCATACATTCTGTTGATATCCATAAATAATCAAAGAAACAGATTTTAATGTTAAGAAATCTTATTTTATGATCTGTTAACAAAAAAAATGTTAAAAAATCAAATTTTAATAATATTTTGGGAGTTGTTAACAAAAAAAATTAATATAGTAATTTGTTATATCATAACACACATAAAAGAAAGAATGGAGAGAAAGGAATTTACAAAGAAATTGCGGTACCTTTCACTTGCAAACCCTACCTCTTAATTGGAATGGAAACCCAAACAGTTTTTAGTAGTGAGAAGCTCAACCTCGGCCATGCCCAGCATAAACAGTTTATATGCCCTCTTTACTAATTTGCACATTATGATTCATTGTGTAGGTGTTCTCAATACCTAGTGACACNCTTAATTGGAATGGAAACCCAAACAGTTTTTAGTAGTGAGAAGCTCAACCTCGGCCATGCCCAGCATAAACAGTTTATATGCCCTCTTTACTAATTTGCACATTATGATTCATTGTGTAGGTGTTCTCAATACCTAGTGACACAACTCAATGGAGGCTTGTACAACAGCATCATCATACATAACGTGAAATATCTATGAAAAAATGTGGTGTATTCTTCATTGTTTTTTCTTTCTACTCCATGACATCTCATGTGAGTAACTTGCAAACCAACCAAACACCGTGCCAAGGATAGTAAGAGAAAGCTCCATTGAAACTCCTCGAACCAAAAAGATTTATGAAATCGAGTCTACAAGGTCGATCAATCAATGAATCCCTTCATGTTAACAAAAATATAGGAAGAACGAACATACTTTGAAGTTAATTATTGAGTTGATGGATTAAAAAGAGAAATATCATACTTCTCCAAATATCATTCACGAAGGTCTATCTTCCAATATTTATTAGCCAATCCTGGGCAATATGTTCCGGTAGTCTCTATTGTTACTTCCGTAGACTGGTTCCTACCTCCGTGGAGACCAAAACACGCCTCAGGTCATGTAAATAGCCACGGACTAGCCCAACCATTGTTTCAAAGATGAAGAAATGTACTGTCGAACTTTCTTTATACTGTTAGGAAGCATCTCTAGAAAACTCAAAGAAAAAAATGAGTCATAATTATATTTGCAATGTACCATCAAGCCTTGAAAAAAGAAATGCACACAGCCTATGGGTTCATAAAAACAAATTTAGTCTTAAGATTAAACATCCAGCAGGCACATCACATGTTCAAGGATAAATAATTAAAAAAAAGAAAGGGAGATATGTACCTTCTTATACTATTCACAACAAAAAAA
>SNQJ01S0173544.1:4897-18702 GCA_010110895.2 Picea sitchensis | reverse complement strand
ATGTAATAAAGTCACCTTAGTGACTTTAGGTTAAAAGGTTTGGGTTTTCATTTTTTAGGGTTTTGGTAACTCAAGATCTTTAAAAGACTAAGGACCCTCATTGTAATTTTGTATAGTTCAATAATATTGTTATTCAATGTTTATGTAGACCATGTTTTCAGTATCATAACCCTACCTAGGGTTTCTTTGGTTCTCATAATAATTTTAGCTCAACAAGATTTCTTGGGAGCTAGAGAAAAGTGGGTATCTAAACTTTCAACAATATGATCTGGAAATGAGTCCCACCAAGTTAATTAAGGGTTGAGGATTAGCGGAAATGATGGCTAAGGGAAGTCAATTTTATCTTGGAATCAAAGAAGGATTGTGCCCCATGATCTCAGTAGTGTTGGAATAATTGGAACAATATGATTGGTATGTGGATATAGTTTATTACCTTAATAACCTTACGAGTTTGAATCACCTAATAGATCACAGAAGAAGAGCTATAAGGATAAATTCCTCCATGTTACACATGAAATTTGCACATCTAGGTACCTCACCCTAAGTGTCATAAGTGTCATATAAGTGTCTCATACACCTTGACACCATGGAATAACCTATGTCACAATACCTAGTCAATGTGGAAAAGGGATATATTACATGAAGGCCAAAATACCAAGTGCACGTGAATTATTATTAATATTCATGAAAAAGAAATTAATTAAGTGTGAGAATCAAGTGCACATGAATTATTATTAATATTCAGGAAAAAGAAATTAATTAAGTGTGATAATCCACCTCACATTTCGTTTCCTATTTTTTAGGGAAGGTGGAGGATGTCATGGATGAATGAAATATTTCCTCAAAATCCTTGAGAGATATTTCCTCCCTAAAATCCTTAAGAGATATTTTCTCCCTAAATATCTCAGAGATCCCTTTTTAGTGGATCTAATGAGTGATGTTCTCCATGGTAGTTAAGCCTCCAAATCCTATATAATGAGGGATTTCCATGGAGATGGGGAAAGCAAATTTGAGGTATCAAACCTATGGTCTTGGGAGAAAGCTCTAGGATATCAAACCTATGATTTTGGGATCTTTGTGCAAGGGCTGAACGAGGAGGACTTGGAGAGGTTGTTGCAACTTCATCTACGGTTTGTAAGTATCTCTTTTCAGTTCTCATTAATACATATGTTTGGCCTGTTTCCTTCAAGTTTGTGTACATTTGCATGGGTTTGTCTCTTTTGATGAATCTAGTTTTAAACTAATATTGGTATAATAGGAAGTATATTTTGTATTCGTTGTCTATTGGATTGCAGAATTCATTGAAGGACTTGAAGATCAACTTCAACCCGGACCGAGCGAGGACAAACTTCAGAAAAAGGTACTCATACTTTCTTCCTCTTTTCCCTTGACTAGTTTAGCTACATTTAAAGGAATGTCATTGTTCAAAGTTATCATTCTTCTTTCTTGGTTGTAGGGGTCTAAGATCCAAGAGGACATTCACCTGTCCGCAGGGGAATTTTTCTACAACAGAAATTGGCAACTCAACTGGGGATCGACATCGATTTTCCTTTTCTTGGATTTTACCTGCCCTTTTCCCACCTTTTAGATCAGTTTTACTGTTTGTTTATGATCCATTACCTTTCTTCCATATTCACTAGCAATTTCACCAAGTTCTGTGAATTATGGGTGAGTTTTTCTGCATTTTTTGGCTCTGTTTTTTAGTTTCTGGGAAGATCAACGCCCCCTTGTAGGCCATATCAAAGTGCTGATCTATAATCCATGCTCCCCTGTAGTGGTTTACAGAGCGTTTTATAACTCTATGCCCTTGAGTTAGGGAGCATTGATCTCCTTTTTTGAGGTTCTTTTCCTTTTTTCTCATCAGATTTTTGAAGCTTGTTTTGTAGAGGTCTTTTCCAGGGTTTGCACTTTGGTTTGTGAAGTTGTTTGGGTTGATATTTGATGCTTATCCCTTCCTATTGTCTTTATTTGGGCTTGAAACATTTTCAAAAATGTGAAATTTCCCTTTCTAGATACTTGTTTTGGTGGGACAATTTGAGTATTTTCTCTCACTCCCTTTTGGTTCTTTGCTTGTTTTTTTTAAAGATATTTTTCTTGTTTTGGAATCACTCTTCCTCTTTGAGATCTTGAGTTGGTTTTTGATAATTTCTCATTCACCTGATTGATTGAAATTTGTTACAAGGAAGCCCAAATTTCTTTGTATTGACCCATTTGGTTTTTGATTTATATCTTTCCAAGCAATTTTCTTTGTTTGAGTTTTGGTTTTCTTTTAAAAGTTTAAATTTGTTTTTCTTCTTGTTTGATCATTGTGAGAGTGTGATTTTTGTTTATATGATACTTGATTCCAATTGTATAAAACTTCAAATAGTGATATATGGTTGGAATAAGAAGATTTTGAATCAAATCAATTAAAGTTCATATTTAAACAAAGATATTTTTTCATGATTGGATTTTGGATATTAGAATCATTTTTTTGAGTATTTTAGCATTGAATTGGATTCTTGTTGAAATCGATTGCATGAAATCTCTACATTTTTTGTGTTTGATAGTGAAAAGGAAAATCTCTTCTCCTTCCCATAGGTAGAATTTCATTGAAAGAAACGATTCTTTATCATTTGTTTTATGCATTTTTTGGAATTGAGTCACAATATCATCAGTTTCACTCGCATTCACCTCTGATTAAAGAACAACCACAAAAATCAATGCTAATTAAAATCAATCTAGAAAAAAATTATTTTTAGATTCTTCCACCAACATTAGACTAGGATTAGCACTTTGAATTAGGCTGTGAGTATAACTCTCCAAATAATTCAAAATGAACTTTGTATCTTGCGATAGGGAGAGAAAATCTAATTGTCATATAAGCATATCTTGGATCCCCCTCTCACATAGGGGTTACACATGAGGTCGCGTTCGAGAGAGACACATATATTATCCCTCCACGGTTTAACCATCCGTAGTAGTAAGATCATGTATTGGGGGTTCTTCTTAAGGTCCAACTGTCTTCATTTGGTAACGGTGCTTTGTGATTTTTGAATCTGTTCGGGGTCCTCTGGAGTTCTACCGGTCCACTTGTCCTCAGTTCTCTCGAAGGATTTTGGACTTGATATCCTGCCCATACGTTCGGACTAGACTGTCGACTGTACCCGCCCAGGGGATGACTGTGAGTTGGTGTCTTTAGTAGCCATAATATTTAGGGTCTTTACACAAGGTGATGGTGAAGGGAAGTATTCACTGTACCTAGAACAAATGGTGGTCAAACTCACTTGATATCCTTGGAGGGTAAATCCACGATTACTGTGCGGAAGCTTGCACCAAGGCATAAGTCCATTAAGAAGGTCACCATCGTAACTATTCCAACTACTCATATCATATCCCCTTCTCGACTTGATCATGCGATGTTGGATTTCATCACCAACTAGTACGGTCATTGAGAGAAGGTTTGTTTACTTGTTGGTTATTCTAGATTTTTTAGTGTGTGTTGTTGTTTTAATAATTTTTCAAGATTGATCCTGTAGATGATAAAGGTATTCGTAGATTACGTAGGATGAAAGGGTTGCCTCCGAAATAAGGATACAAACCATTACCTCCTAATTCACCAGAATACATCTACCGTGAAGAGGTAGAAAATCGCTCTAACGCTGGGAGTGTTGCTACTCCTTTATTGGGAAAATCGGAAAGAGCCTTGGCTATAGTTGAGGATCCCATTCGTCATACTACACCTGTGTCATAAGATCCTATTGAACCACTCTTGGTTCGATTAGACTCATTTGGTAATATTATAGAAGAACAAGTCCCTGGTTTTCCATTGAGACCCATTATCGAGACATACATGGGATCCACAAAATGGATTTTTAGTGATGAATTTAGGACCCCTGTTTGTCCTACTGACGTAGTATATCCACATCAAACACCTGCTCGTTTTGTATGGAGGACTACATCGGGACATGATATTTATGAAAATTTTGAATATATTCGACAACCTCTTAATCGTCATGACCCTCTTGCCACTAAGGCAGGACCATTCAGTCAAACTATTGATCATCCCATCGAGCAGATCATCGACACTGCTATTACGCCAACACAATTCCACCTCAATGCTGTAGTCATCACTACCCCTCATACACAAGTCACTTCAACAATTACTCCCACCATAACACCTTTTCACACTACAGTAACTCATGTTCCACAAAATCATGTTAGAACTCCTTTACAACAGAGAATGCAAATCCTTTCCAGACATATACACAACCAACTGCGGGACATATCCCGATTGGGGGGAAACCACCATCTAGTGGACCTATCCCTCCCAGGGGACAACCATCCTTTAGCGGGCCTACCCCTCTTGGGGGACATCCACATTTTCATGTTCCTTCTGGAGGACAATCTCCCTTTATTGGTCAAACCCCAGTTGTAAATCAACCTATGGCAGGGGGAAACCTTCTTTTGCCGGAAACGCTTCACAATCCTAGGGAGTACCTTCAATAGGTACATTTAATCAACCCTACCCTGGGGAGAAATAATATCGTAACCCACAAGGAGGAGTATCAAATCCTGTTCCTTCCAGACTATCTTATGGACAACCTTATCCAGGTGTCCCAAATCCCACCTGGGGTCCTCAAGGACAACAACATTATCCTCCCCAAGGGTCTAATATTTATCCTCCCCAAGGGGCTAATGTTTACCCTCCTTAGGGACAAATTGTTTACCCTACTCAAGGAAAAAGTATTTATCCCCCACAACCAAATCAACCGAATTATACTCCTCAGAATCCATCGGGATTCACCCCACTCATGAATGTTCCTCAACAACCATCAAATCCTACCTATCCTAGTCAACAACAACCGTATATGGAAGGGCCTACTGGATAAAATTATCCACCTCGACCACTTTATGGCCCCACTGGTGTCCCTATTCCACACCAATATCACCCTTAGGTTAACTTCCAATTACCCTTCCTTGCCACTCTGGATCTCCCAGACTTGTCTCGGTTGGCAAATGATCCCATATTGCATTTTCCTTTTTGGCCAGTAATTCCTGCTAAATTTCCTTCTAACATCCCCAAGTTTGACAGTAAACCTAGATAAGACCCAAACAACCATGTGATGACATTCCATTTATGGTGTTCATCAAAATCACTGATGGATGATTCTGTACGTTTACATCTCTTCCAACACACACTTACGGGCTTTGCAGCCAAATGGTACATTGAACTTCCACATGGTTCTTTTCAATATTTCAAGTCCCTCGCTATGTATTTTCTCATGCATTTTCAATTACCCATCCATTACGAGACGGGTACTAAAATTTTAACCTCCCTTCGTCAAACGAACTTCGTGCATATCTCTGATCACATTCATGATTGGAGACGACGACGAAGATTGATTAAAGAGACCATTCCTGACCAACTATTGGAAGAGTGGTTTACTAAATCTCTTTTACCCTCTATTGCTCGTGATGTCTCCATGAGTGGCATAGTCAGTAAGGAATAATCCATTTCCCGAGCTCGGTACTTATATTTGGTTTATTCACAATTTTGTACTTTGTATGAGTTGATTCCCAATGTTGCCCGTACTCCTACCGATCCATCCAAACCTTCGTCCACGACACATGCAGATGGAATTATCGGTACCGTCAAAACCCAATCTACATCATATTCAACCAGAACAGTAAATCTCTCCATTTTAGCACCCATTCCCAATTCGACTTCACTCTCCTCTACCTCCCCCCCAACTCAAATCTCTGAGGTGAATGTAGTTCAATATGCCTCTTCACAACAATCTGAGGGTAAGAAGAAAACAAAAAATAAACCCAATAATAATAATAATAATGAACATCCCAAAACACAAACTCCACCACCTGCTGTTGAAAATCCACCACGGTGAAAACCGAAATTCCCATGTCTTATTTGTGGTGAAGATCATTTCACCCGAGATTGTCCACATCACGACGAAGTTGCAAAACTTTTCAAAGGGAATTCCCAACCCACTGTGTTAACACAAAATTTTACTCAGCAACAATCCACGATTGCTCAATATATTGACCCTTCCACGAGGGGCAGTTCCAACAATCCTCCTAGTGATGAAGCCTCGACGAGTGCTCATATTTATATGTTCAATGGGATTGATTTAACCACTCGCACCACCACATACAACACACTGACTAAACCTGATAAAGAAAAGGTCACTAACGGTACTCCACTAGATCCATCTCCCGCCTCTGTTAGTCCTCCGTCTGTTAGTCCTCCATATGGATCACTTCAGATAGAGAAACCTACTTTCGACTCTATTTTATGCCCTCCCAATAGCACTATCTGCAAATCAACTTTTAATCCTAGTTCACATGCCGCCCAAAACTACAACATTGTTGAATATTTGGCTCAAGTACTGTGTGCTATGTTCACTCTTGTATTTCTACAACATTTCCCAAGTCAACGTAGAACGCTCTTGGCTTCCATTGGCGTCATTGATCATGAGTCGTTAAATAATATCACGTTTAACCTGGACAACTTCAAGTCATGAATTTCTCACCAGCTTTCTTTTCAGATTGATGTCGTTGTTCATAACCAACACATTCACTGCACCATATTGGATGAGGGAGCTTCCACTTGTGTCATGTCGTTAGCTTGTTGGAAAGGATTAAAATCACCTACACTTAACCAATCCCCTACAATGTTACGAGCATTCGACGGGTGAGGTTTTCGTCCTCAAGGACTTTTGCAGTCCTTAGTTGTTCAGTTGGGAGGTAAGACCGTCTTTGTCGATGTAGAGGTAGTCAATGTTCCCCTTGATTACAACTTGTTATTAGGAAGAAGTTGGTTTTATGCCATGACTTTCATCGCTTCATCGATGTTTCGATGTGTACAATTCCCTCATCAAGGAAAAATTGTCACTATCGACCAGTTAGATTACTGTACACCCGACACTCGCACTCCCGCCACCAACAATATTCCTTTCTTGGGAGATAGTAGAATCACTTATGAAAGTGTTGGTGTAGGTATTTTAAAATATTCTTCCCTTATGGGTACTTTCCCTACACCACTTCCTCCCACCACACAACATATTTCCACAATCAATATGATTTCGACTATGGCCTATCAATCTTTAGAATAATATGATCCTTGTCTTGTGCCTTGTCCGTTAGAATTTGATGCACTAGGTGATGCTATGCCACTTAGTCTAGATAAGGCTTCATACGATGCTATCCAATATGCCTCTCCCTCCTTGGATGACCAACATCTATTGGCATCCAACACTTATTCGTTACCATCTTGGTTGAATTCCTTATCCTCTTCTTTTGACTACATTTCCCAGATTTTTCCATCAGACGAATCCATTATGGAAATGCTTAGTATCAACAAGGTACCTTTGGATGACAACCATCATCGATCATCTTTTCTTCCTCCTCTAGAATAAATTTAGGAAGATATACACTCTATCTTCCCCTCCGATGTTGTTAATTCTCCCCAATCTCCTATACTTACCAAAGATACTATTTCTGAGGGGAATTTAGGAAACATCTCTTCTATGATCGCTATCAATATCTCGATCAAAGAGGGTATCGTGGAAAATGTTCATCTTGGTGCTAATTGTTCGCCCAAGGAAGTGGCTTCTTACACCACTTTATTTAAATAATTTTGTGATGTCTTCGCTTGGAGCTATGAGGAAATTCCCAGGATTGACCCCTCGATCATTGTGCATGAAATAAAAAAATTACCCAGGCATTAAACCTGTGCAACAAAAACTTCACTCGGTTCATCCTATGAAAATTGTGGCCATAAAGGCAAAACTTGAAAAATTGTTAAAATATGGATTTATCTATCCTATCCCCTTGATGGAATGGGTTTCTAACATTGTTTCGGTTGCTAAAAAATAAGGAACCATTCATGTTTGCGTCGATTATAGAGATATTAACAAGGCTTGTCCCAAATACAATTACCCTACCCCACACCCTTCATCAACAAAATCATTGATAATTGTGCTGACAATGTTATTTTCTCTTTCATGGATGGATTTTCAGGATATAACTAGATTGACATTCTACCCGTTGATCAACATAAGACAACCTTCATCTGCCCGTGGGGAACATTCGCCTATCAGAAACTACCTTTTCGTATCAAAAATGTTGGTGCCACTTTCTAGCAGGTCATGTCGTATGCTTTCCATGATATCAAACATATTGCAAAACCTTACCTCGATGATTTACCTTCCCATTCATCTAGTCGATCAGACCATATTGGTCATCTCCAGGCCATTTTTATTCGATGTCGGTCCTACCGTATCTGTTTGAATCCCCACAAATGCATTGTCGCTATTGAATCAGGTTGACTCCTTGGTTTCATTGTCTCCAAAGATGGGATTAGGGTGGATCCCTTAAATATTAAAGCTATTATTGCTTTACCTCCTCCCAACAATCTGACCCAACTACAAATTTTGCAAGGGAAAGCGAACTTTCTTCGTCGTTTTATATGTAATTACACCGAGATTACTAAATGGTTTATGCGATTGTTGTAGAAAGACACTCCTTTCATCTGGGATGACACCGCTCAATGATATTTTGATGCTCTTAAGCATGCATTGACCCATACACCTCTTTTGCATCCTCTGAATTATGCACAAGACTATATCCTTTATTTGGCAGCCTCTAATTCCACTATCGCTATGGTGTTAGTCTAAGAGGACCCCAACGGTGAGGAACATGTGATCTACTATCTGAGAAAGAGTCTATCCAGTCTCGATCTATGATATTCACATGTTGAAAAGTTGGCTCTGGAAGCCGTCATTTCCGTCCAGAGATTTCTCCATTACATATTGTTACGCACTACCATGGTCATTGCAGACTCGAACCCCATGTATCATATTCTGACATGTCAAGTCCTTGGGGGAAAATATTCCAAATGGATCGTTATTCTTCAGGAATTCGATCTCGAGTTTTCTAAATCAAAAGCTAAAAATTCCTTGGTTTTTGTGGAACTTATCTGTGATCTTCCCCATGTTGATGAAGACACTGAGCCCAGTGATTCTCTCCCCGATGAATATTTGTTCCTCATTAGCATGTTTGACCCTTGGTATGGAGATATTCTTCTTTATCTTCAAACCCAATGTTTTTAGCCTGATATCTCCTGTGAATAACGTCGTTGTATTCGTCACCATTCTAAATGCTACCTTACCATAGGCGACACTTTGTATCGTCGTGGTATCGACACTATCTTACGATGTTGTTTAACTCATGATGAGGCTGAACGTGTTCTAAATGACTGTCACCTTGGAGCATGTGGCGGTGACCTTTCTGGGATGGCTACAACTCAGAAAATCTTACGTGCCAGTTACTTTTGGCCCTCCATATTCAAATATTGTATTGAGGCTGTCAAAATATGCCCACCCTACCAATTTTTTCATAAAAAGGCACGCACCCACCCCACTCCGCTGCATCCTAGTGTCTCCATCAACCCATTTTCCAAATGGGGCATTGATTTTATGCAATGTAATCCTACCTCAGCCGAGGGAATGGTTATATCATCGTTTTCATTGATTACTTCACAAAATGGGATGAGGATATGCATACTTTTCTTAATGATGGTCGTACTGCAGCGCTCTTTATCTTCAACCACATCATCACTCACTTTGGTTTTCTACAAGCCATTGTCACTGATCACGATTCACATTTTCAAAACCAGATGATGAGTGAGTTACATGTCAAGTTGGGTTTTTTCCATGAGAACTCATCCCCCTACTATCCTCAAGGAAACAGACAAGTTGAAGCTATTAACAAAGTCCTTAAAAACATGATCCAATGCATGGTGGGGGAATTTTTTTTTTTTGGCATTTACAACTCTTCTTTGCCCTCTGGTCTTACCATACCTCAGTGAAAACTACAACTGGATTCACTCCTTTCCAGTTGGTGTATGGCGTCGAAGCAGTATTACCAATCGATTGAGAAATTTCTTCGTTGAAACTCAAAGTAGAACTCTTGCCTCACACCTCTATTGAAGAAGAATGTTTCCTATATCTGACTATATTGGATGAAACACATCGCGATGTTTCTCTTGTTAATGAGACATATCAAAAATGAATGAAGAGTCAATATGAAAAATCCATCCACCCTTGTACTTTCGTAGAAGGAGACCTAGTCCTTGTGTATGACCAGCTTCATGATAAGCTAGGGACAAGAAAGTTAGAACCTCTATGGCATGGACCCTACATCATAAAATGTGTATTACATAGAGGTGCCTACGAGCTAGTTGACTATGACAGAATCTCTCTTGGTGAACCCCGAAATGGGATTTACCTTAAGAAGTACTATGCATAAAATATCTAGTATGTGTTCTTTTTACACTATCGTACTATAGTTTTGTTTTGGTGTGTCCTTTTCTCTTGTGTGTACGAGTTTTGTTTTATCCTCTTTTACTTTGTCTTGCGATTGTATGCGTAGATGACATCTCCCTTTTCTATTTTTATTGGGTTTGCGGATGGCGCTAGTTGAGACACCCAGAACATTACTTCTATAGCTTGGGTCATTTACCACTCTAATGAGTTGGTGAGTTCAGGAGGCATTTTCCTAGGATAGACAACCAATAACATGGCAGAATATCACGCTATCATTGGACTTTTAACTAAGGCCTCCTCCCTAGGTATATCTCGTATAATCATTAACCTAGAATCTCAACTTGTGGTTTGTCATGTTAATCGAGTCTACGTCGTTCGCAACCCTACCCTATTGCATCTACACCTATGATTTCTTCACCTTGAAATAATGTTTGAATTTATAGAATACAGACACATACCAAGAGAACTCAACACAACTTCAGATTCGCAAGCAAATTATATTTTGGATTGGTATCTTGCGCATAGATAAAATTTTATAAAGAAAATGAATCACATGTACATTGAAAACATCACACAAGGTAATTTGTAACATCATTGGCACCACAAAACACGGATATATATATATAAACTACGTGATAGAAAAAAATTGTTTACATCAAAAAGTACATAGAAGGGAAAAATATGGGCCCTCGTTCCCATGATATCATCATGAAAAAACTACAAAAAACATCTAGAGGATCCTAGTCCTCCTGCACCACGTTGTGCTCCGAAAATCACACCATTTCACAGGCCACTCGTCGAAGCAAGTGTTTCAGACTCTCAAGAACCCCCACTATATGCCTCTGCAAATGTAGGGGTACATCTCACCTCTTGAGAGGTGGGACACTCATCATAAGACCTCGAAGGTTCCTTTCGACCTCCCAGAGACCTCTCACCACCACCTCATGCTCTACTACTATCTATGATGCCCTAGTGTCGGTACCTCTGTTGGACGTGATACACCTCTATCTGCATGATGAAACAATGCATCTGTTAAAACCCCTCTTTGTACACATAAAAGTAATATAAATTTCAAAATAAAAAAAAACAAATGACAAGGTTTTGGTTTCGTACCTGACACATCCTAGTCTATACTCTCTAGAAGTACTAAGTCCAAGATACCCCAAAAATATACTCCGGCGTATGGGAAATCCTCGATGACAATCAACTACCTTAAAAAGAAAATCTAAACAGTGTAAAATGATTAGAATGGGTTAATGAACAACCTAATCCGGACAGATGTGAAGATGGTCAACCGTAGCTCTGGTGCCAAAAGCTTGAAAATCGCCCTCTGAAGTCGAAAATACCAATGCTAGGAGAGATTGGTTACAATGAAATGGTGAATACGATTTTTTCCCTATTTCACTATTATAGGGTTCATGTTTGCTAATATATAGTTTATTTTGGGTTTTAATTTTTTTTTCGGAGATATTACTAATACCTTGGATGTAGATTCGTCTTCACTTGCAGGTTTCGAAGCAATATTTTTTTGTTTAACTTTGTCACACTAACGAGCATGGTCTTATTTGTTTCTCACACTCGAAAAAACATGAGAATGTAATCGAGTAGACTTTTATCTATTTTTAGTAATCGTAAGGATATACGAAAAAGGAACCCCCTAGAGTCTCCTTTAAGCTCTTTTTAGACTCTCTAAACATGAAAAGATTTTCGAGTGATCTTTCTTCCTTTCACACTTGTTCAAAAGGTTTTGAAACGAAGTCTCCCGAGTAGCAGTTTATCTCTTTTAGGACTTCGGAGACTAATATTATGAAAAAGGACAACCTTAGAGTCGCCTTTAAGTTCTTTTCAGACTCTCTAAACATGAAAAACCACTGAGTTTTCCTTCTCTGGACTCACTAAACTATGCATTGAAGGGCCCATATGGGGATGAATCCTTACTTCTTCCAGTTTGTTAAACAAAGGAAGAGGAACTTACTGAAGATGAGTTATATCGATCATGTGTTACCCTCCTCGAGCTCGTTAAATTAAAAAGAGATACTCATCTATCTAGGTGGGGGGGTAATTGAAGGAAGTGGGTCAAGGTTTTTGAGAATCCTTTATGACAACTTTTGTCACCCTTGAACATGGCACCTGTTTGCGTCTCATCTTACAGTTGGGTAATTTGCTTGTCTTTGAGTCATACCAATTCCATGTGTCACCATACTTTTTCGTCCAGTCGAAGAGTGCTCTTATTGTCATCACATTACATTTTGGTACTTGTCGATTCAATCTCACCAAGTTAGTTGTCGTGCCTCATCATGTTCAAGGGAAGTTTCACTTCAAACCATCCATCTGCAGTATTACCAATTTCCATTTCCTGTTTCAGTCCATACTCATTTGATTCACCATCTTACATCACTTTCCTATTTCTAGTTTTGTGTCGTTGATGGGGGATACATAAAGTCCCTCCTTTGACGAGTCTCTTCCTGTCGTCTTCAACACATCATCTAGGAATTAGACTTAGAAACTAGTTAGTACCTTGTGACCTGCATGCCTCAATGGCATGCCTCCTCTCCTTCGACAAGAGGTTTTCATCATTGACCTCTAATCGAATGATTCCACGAATGTTAGACTTCAACTCATTTTTTCACATTCACTGGAATGTACTAGGGTACCTTGGGAGTCATTGACATCATTGGTGATTTCCCTCACACTTGTTAACGGTTTACCTCAATGATCGGTAATCAAGTGGTTTCTACCATGTTCGACATCAAAACATCTATTCACATGGCTATATTCGTACCACATCGGGATTGAGACGAAAGCTCTGGGTTGAGCGTTCACTCTACTATCTGCTTTTCTGAGGCCGCGGAAGGAGATCATTTGAGCATGTTGATATATAGTTTATCACATAGATCCACATTGTATTGGTCTGTGTCTATGTTTTCTCATCTCATAGCTCCACTATTTATTTTTTGTGGCTATGATCAGTTCATATCATGGAGATATGTATCCACATTGTATCTTTGGTGGCCATATCCTTAGTCAATATTTTTCATGGATCCGCAGTGTATTGGTCGGTGACTGTTCTTTGATTCATCTCGTATTCAGAGCATAGGTATGCCTTCCTTAGAAATGGAACATTTTTTAATATTGTTTGATGGTTGTTTGCAACTTCTTATAGGTTCTCCAACTCCACACCCTTGCATTAAAGATTTGAAAAGTGTTTCGACCATCATTCTCTCTTCTGACCTCACACTTTAGGGGGAATTTTGTTACACATGAAATTTTCACACCTAGGAACCTCTCCCTAAGTGTCGTAAGTGTCATATAAGTGTCTCATACACATTGACACCATGGAATAACCTATGTCACAATACCTAGTAAATGTGGAGGAGGGATATATTACATGAAGGCCAAAATACCAAGTGCACATGAATTATTATTAATATTCATGAAAAAGAAATTAATTAAGTGTGAGAATCAAGTGCACACAAATTA
>SNQJ01S0173541.1:0-20327 GCA_010110895.2 Picea sitchensis | reverse complement strand
ATCAAAAGACTTAAGAATTAAAATGAATATATGAAGGTAGATGATGAGATTAGCAAAATTCTTGAAACTATTGTCCATCTCAAGACCCAAATTGAAGAAGCCAAAAGGGTAGAGGAACTATTAAGAAATCATATAAATGAAAAGGAAGAGTCATGTCATAAGTTAGAAGCTAAAGTTGTTGACCTTAGAAAGAAGGTAGAGAAGTCAAACAAATTCTTGAATAGCTCACAAATATTGAATGAGATATTGGAAAGTCAAAGATCACCATATGATAAATCAGGTCTTGGGTAAAAAGAAAAAGATGCACATGCCAAAGAAAGCACCTCAAAGAAGCATGAGGTAAGTCCATCAAAGAAGGAAAACAATGTTGCAGAAAAACTATCTACACAAGGCAAAGAAACTTTCAAGAGAACAAAGGAAGGAAGATATCAAGAAGCTATCTTTGGGACACCAAAGCAAAGGTATGAAAGTATTTTTCATGGGCATTGTTATTCATGTAATGAATATGGTCACAAATATTTTGAATGTAGAGATTATGAAAGGAGATATAATGGAAGATTTTATAACACCATAAGGTGTTTGATATGTGATCAAGTAGGACATATTGATGTTCACTGTAACACCATGAGATGCTACAACTGTAGTGGATTTGGCCACAAATCCCAGGATTGCTGGAACACAAGAAGAAAGTCCATGATGAGGAATTCACATAGCATGGATAGAAGAAGGAATGAAGTAAGGAAGGGAGACATCTTTGAAAATATGGATGCTCAGAGCTCAAGTTATGAGAAGCAGGGACACCTTCAGAAGTGGGTGAAGAGGAATGAGCAACCAGAACAGAATGGAAGTCTTAAGGGAAGCTCAAGTGTGTCATCCACTAAGGTATACACGGGTGACAGTGGTATCAATCACGTACATACGTAGGTAGGGGTGATTTTAAGGATTGAAATTTATTTTTAAATGTAGAAACATTGGCAAGTTTTACTAATCCTTCATATGACAACTATAAATGTTTGGCGATATTTTTGTAAAAATATTCAAATTTCTAAGGATTTTATATAATTTGTATAAAATTTTCGTGATTTTTAAGGTAAAATAATTTTATCCTATAGAATTTGGGCGAATAATTTTTAGAATAACGAATCTTTGTTTTGGGAAAACCATGGAAAATTAGCCCATGAGTGAAATTTAGCCCCTAAAATCATCCCTATATGTAGGATGACCTTGAATAGGCCACGTACATATGTGAGCTGTTGTGCAACAGGCCACATATATGTGGTGAAGCCTAGGGAAAAGGGCTATGCATAGGAGTTGTAGCCTGATGTGATGGTATAAATCTGTGATGTAGGGCCTAACATAGTTTATTATAGGTTCTGATATTGTTTGTTGCAGTTTTTCATGATTCTATATTGGATTATGTAACGTGATGATAAAAATAATGAAAGGCCATCTTGGATGCATGGCACTAACCCATGAGTATGGATTGATGCATTTTATGTTGAATAACAATGTTGGTTATTGCAATGAAGTTATGGCACCTTGGTCATGTGATATAACTTGATGATGCTAGCTAGAGATGTCATTGATCTATTGGGTCATACCACTAGTACATGTATTGTTGGATGCTTAGTATTTGTTTTAGTGCATGGAGGTTTGAGGCTAATCTGTTGGGGTACATGGATGGTACTTGTTTGAGTATCATTGACATATCTTATGATGTGTTATTAAAGGCATACTTGTTGGATATCTTGGTGCATGCATTTCGAATATGAATGGGCTGCATATTGGGATGTACAATTGGTGAGTTGATGAAGTGATAATGTTGTACATCATTGATGAGTCATGGCTTGATCTATAGTTGATGCATGATTGGTACATTGGTAGAGGCACCTACTCACATTTTGATTGACAAATATTTTATGGAGGATTTAGCATACATGTATGAGGATTCATCATGTTGTGGTATTGGTGCATGGTTGATGTACTTTCTTGGTAAAGGTGGTGATACATGTTGATTTTCATGTTCGGTACACCCATAGATGGCATATACTGGATGATAGTACACCATTGGTATTACTTGATTTCCATAACAATTGGTATTTGTTTGATACATGGTTATGGTACTTGGTTCATGATGGAGACATATCATGAGTGATATGACACTTGTTTGGCATGTTGGTAGATGCACATAGTTGGCATATTGGTGGATGTACATGGTTGGCATATTGGTATATGCACTTGTTGACATGTTGATAGAGGCACATGGTTGATACATTCCATGGATGATATCTTTTGCCACATTGTATGATGTTGATGTACATGGGTGTTGTGCATGGTGGGAACATTTTGGTACATGATGTACTTGGTTGATATATTGTTCATGATTCTCTATTTTATTGTTGACATATCTTTTATTTCATGATGTATGGTATGACACAAGTTTGATTGATAAAAAGGTCCAAGGATCGTCATAGAGAGAGTGGTTGATCTATGATCTGGTTGAAGATAGGGGGAGACATACCCATAGGGGGATTCATTCTTATTCCCATGATTCTAGGAGGAGATATTTATTAGATACATACCTACAAAAGAGCCCTATATTTGAAGAAAGAGCACAGAGGCATAATTCCAGGGGGAGAAATGGTCACAGGGGGAGTATGAGAAATGTATCTTCAACATTTCATTAGTGTGATATCCTTTGTTAAAAAGGGGAGATATTATTCACAGGATGATCAAAGGTATTCAAGCAGGAGGAGCAGCCCCAAGAAGAGAAGACCCTTTTTCATTGATGTCAAAGGGGGAGATATAGTGACATTGATGTGATTGATGTTTAATGGGGATAGATAGTCATAAATGATGGGGAGAGATAGTCACATTGATATGATTGATGAATATAGATGTAGAGCATGCCTTGTCTACATGTTGACATCAATGATTGGTGTTGACATCAATGTTGGTATTGCCATCAATGCCAAAGGGGGAGATTGTTGGATCATGTTGTCATTGATGCCAATGGTTTGACTGATTGATGTCAAAGGATTGATTTCAAGCGATTAAGTGATTGATTGATGTAAATGGATTGATTGATAGGCTTGATTGATTTATGATTGATAAAAAATGTATATGATGAGAATGCTAGATGTCAAGTGGAAACCAATTGATGAAGATGGATCAATGAGTTTTCATTGATACATGATGAAGATGGATTCCTTGATATATGATGCATAGTTTGTTTGATGTAAAGATTAATCATTATTGTCTTGTCATGGTATATAAGAAGAACAAATGGATGAACTCCAAAGTGGCCCCCTTATGGTTAAATCCCTCATGGGAAGATGATTTACGATTCAGTTGTGGTTGAGTGAACCCATGTTTGTATGTAGAATAATGAGATGAAGATTAATGATTTTGTTGGTAAAACTATCCTATATGGATAGTGTTTGTCATGCCATTTCCAGTGGTATGTGGAATGTCAAATAACTCCTCATGGTTTGAGAGTTATGGCCCTACAAAGTTGAAGGACACCCATATGATAGCTTGAAGCCCCATAAGGTCAAAGAATTCATAGTGCTTGAGAAGAAGAAATTATTATTTAAATGATAAAGTGAAGTGACAAAATCAAGAAGGATTATTTAAATATTAAAGTAAGGTGACAAGATCGAGGAGGAATATTTAAATGATAAAGTAATGGAGAACCTTCTATTTAGGGAAAGTGGTTAACCCTAAAATGAGGAAAATAGGTTAAGTTACCTAGAAATGGGTTAAGTGACCTAGAAGTGGGTTAAGTGATCTAGAAGACGAGGAATATAAATAAGAGGCTAGGGTCTCTTATGAAAAGTACATTTTTGGAAGAACAATTTGGTAGTATTTCTTGTGTATATTTTGTGTGCACCTCTTAAGCATGATTGAAGATCTATTCTGAGAAAGAGAGCATGAGGAGGATCTCATGGACACATCAAATTTTCTGCAATGTCTGATATTTTGACGACAAAAGTATCGAAGCTTCAAAAACCCTAGTTTCCGAGGTATACACGGGTTGTAATGGAACAGAGCATGTAAACACGTGGGTTGTATGAGGACATGGTGCGTACGGTCGATAAAATCATGGAAATGTGTCTTTGAGATGATGACTGGATATTGAAGACTGAAGCAAGTTCCAGATCTACATTCTATGGACTTAGATCTATCACTAAGACTCTGGTATGGTTATATTTTTGTCTATATGGATAGTAGTGCTTGTTGTGCTCTGAATTCTTAGGGAATTATTGGTATGGCTGCTATGATGTGATTTATGATGGTGTTTTCACAGGGATAGACCCAGGGTTCAACGCTTCAACAATGCACCAACAAAACCCTAACTACCTGACCTTTTGACAACACCTGCAAAGCAGATGAAGTCTCACCTGAGGTAGAGGCAGGGGTGGTTGCAAGACTCCAGTGTCTACAACCTTAGATGGGACACAGATATGTGATTGTAACACCTTAACAAAACACTTAGAAGTTACAGTTCATCAGTATTTAATCAGTATCTACTTCACAGATAAAACCCTAATCACAGAGCATTGCAGTATTCACCCAGATCTAGTATATTCGAGCACTAAGAACATTCAAATAGGTTAGATCTAGAATTCATTCATATTATTCAACACTAAGCTATCATATCAAATTCATCTAAGAATACATCAGTGTACTAAGAATTAATCATATGAACAATGAAACAACCATACTGCACAAAGAAACCATAACACAGGATATACGTGGTTCACCCCCAGCCTGGGGCTACTTCCACCAACTCTTTTTCTTCTTTATTATCTTTTGTCAATATTCTTACATGCACAGAGCCACAAAATCCTACTCCGCATAGGACAGGGGATCTGTGCACACCTCTCCATATCCTCCTTCCCTGAGCTAGGTTATAGCACAAAGCCTCTACTCAATCTCTTACAATCATTTGCACTTAGCCTTACAAGTCTCACACATCATGCACAAAGCATGTACAACTATCACTTGCACTTAGTACTTAGCATCACACACTTGCTCTTGCACCGCTTTACTTACATCGCCTAGATTTATATTTATTCATTACAAAATGGGCCTAAACATGGGTAAACCCATGGGCTGACACCCCCATACCTGTTACATAATCCCAAAACCCAAAAATCCCTAAACCAGGGCCCATATCCCGTGATCTCCGCTTCGACGTGCACTCCACCTTAGACAGCCTGTCAAAGTCCCAAAATAGGTCAGAAGTGACCAATGATCTCCAAAATTTGGTCAATGGCCAACAAGACCCCAACACTCACTTGTGACTCGTCTCAAGTCACTCTGGTCTGGGTAGCTCTTCTTCAAAATCCTCAAGCTTGTCTCAAGCTACTTTGACCTATTGTTGCACTAAGGCCTTTTGCTCGGTGAACTCTTGGATAACTGCTTTGTTGATAGGTTTCTATAAGAGATGTTTGAATGTAGCGACGACTTGTTCTAGCTTTTCTCCTCGACCTTCAATATCCTCAAACAGTTGGCACGCTTCGTCCTGGATTGGTTGGAGCCTCTAAGTCACTTCCATGACTTTTCTCTGTATGGTGTGGACCTGTTGTTGAGTAGTGCGTTGTTCCTAGGATCGCTTCATCCTTTCAACTATTGACAGGAGCTTCAACTGCACATGTATTGTTGTTGCTTGCTACTTTTCCTCCTAGAGATGTGACTCCAATGCCTTTAGTTCAGGGTCTTCAGTAAGTTGCTCGTAGGTTTGTGCACTTCTACTGCTAAGTTGTTTACATTCCAGAGCGAATTCTCTGATCCTCTCAACTGCGCTCTGGGATGTGGGTTCTCTTTGATCTCGCACGTCCTGCGGGGTACTTGGCATTGTTCATAGTTCTAGGTCTATGATTCTCTATTGAAGTTGTTGGATAGATTCCACAAGCTGAGCTACTTGCTGTTTCATTGGTTCTTTCACATTTTCTCTAATCCTGTCACAGAGCGAAGTGATCTGCTGACTGCTTCTTTTACTCTGAGTTGTTCTATGAGTAACTTATCTCTCTCTTGCTTGACCTGCGCTCTCTCCTCTTTGAAATTGGTGTGGAGTTCATCCTTCTCCTCTTGCGCAACTCAGTGTTTATCTACCACTTCCTCTTGTACTTGCTTCAGGGCCATTATGACCTATTATTTCTCTTCTTGTGCTCGATGAAGGTGAGCTTCGGTCACATCATCTATTCTGTGGAGTTGGGCAGGATCATCTCCCAACTTTGGTTCTTCTAATGGAAGGGGCACAGTGGATACTGCATGGCTGGAGTGAAGGGCCTGTTGTACCCCTCTCAGTTTTGTTTCAATCCTATCATTCATGGTTTCTTGTTTGGCTTCAGTGTTCTGCATAATTTCCTATGAAGCATCTGATATGGATGCGATGATGAAGTCGAAGTCATCGAGTGTGAAAATAGTCTACAGCTTAGTCCTGGTGGCTTTGGATTTCTTCCGCGAGGTAGGTTACATGGGGGAAAACTTCCTTTTTTAGATGGATTAGCCTCATCAATAGGATCCCTAGGCGATGTTACTTCGCCTTCCTTCTGATGATCATATTTTCCATTAGTCTCCTCTTTATCTACTTCGTCATCACCTCCTCGTCCTGGTGATTCTGAAGCAGTTTCTTCTGATGTGCTACTCAGGTTTTGTACCTCTTTGGTCTTCTTCCTTATGTTGGTTCGAGGTGTGTCATGTTTTTCATGAGTGGCCTCTGACCTTCCAATTAGTTTGGGATCATAAATTTATGCGGGGTCAACAGGGATAAGGAGCTCTGCAGACCAGTCCTTAGTTATCTCGTCGAGGTCCTCCTTTGTGAGATTATAGTATGACTGAAGCAATTATTTATGCTCGTCTACACACGTAGTGATATAAATAAAGTGTCAATATGTGCGGAACTTCATGAGGGGTCTGAACCAGTGAAGAGTGTTGGGTGTCATGTGAGGGATATCCCTAATAGCCCTCTTCAACTGGAGATAGTATGTATGAAATACTGCATTCGACTGCCACGATTTTCCCATATTGCTTGAGTACCAGAGCATGGTGAACTTCACAGCGAGTGGCTCGAATAACTCAATATCCGGGAAGGTCTCACCTTCTGGCATATACCAAGCAGTAAAGTCTATGAGGATCAACATCCGGTTGAAATGGAACTCATATCCCTGATCCTAAGCTTCGTGACAATCCAATTTTAGCTGGTTGACTAAGTAATTCACCCAGTTCATTTGGAGTCCTTCTACACATTTTCCGATGAGGTCAACAATGAACCCTGTGACCTACGTAGGTCTGTTCTTTCTCACTAGCTTTCCTGCCATCAGCTGGTAGGCCAGGCGCACTATGCCATTCTGGATGGAAGCTACCTTGTAGCCTCGCGTCCCCTTTTCTACATCACCATATGTGTCTCTAATCCTCTGTGCCATTGCATGGTTTGTAGCCTTCCCTCAGTATAAGTCCTATGCGTTTGGTCCCTGCATGCTCAATCCGGTGATCCTATGGATCAACGTCGTATTGACTATGATGCGTTTGTCTAGCCATAGATAGCTTCCATGGTAACATGATAGTAGGATATTAACACACGCGTTAACCTCCTAGTGCCTTCCAAAATGTGGAGCCTTCATCACATTCAGGATGGTGGACTGCGTGAGGTTCATAGTCCATGGTTGGGGGATTATTTTCAAGTTCTTCCCCTTCATCCTAGTCAAGTATCTGTGAAGGGAAAGCATACTATAATTATTGCAGTCCCCTAGGTTGAAGTCGCTGAATTTCAAGGTCACGATTTTATCCTGCTGCATTCTCACTGCACGTATCCCCTTTGAGAGGTACGCAATAACCAGGGTGTAATCGAAATCCCTTAGGACATTGTCATGACTCACTGCGCCAACCAAAGGCGGGATGTAGTCAAGAAGGATAGTCAGGATTAACTTTGCGTTTGCCAAGTCATCTCAATGCTTGATTCTCTTCTCTGTTGCACCTCGGGATGGTCTGGATCCACGAGTAGTCAACGGGGAGGCTTTCACTCCTCGCATCGATGAGGCCTGAATACCTATGGACATTACTTTTTTGGCCATGAAATTGATTAGAAATTCTTCTACACACTTTTCAGCTACGTTGAGTTCGTCCGACATACACTCTCAAGATCAGATAACTCAGATTGATGAATGGTTGCTTAAAGTAATAGGACAAGTGTCGATCTCAATAAACATAGTGTGGTAGCAATGATTTGGATTGGATACAATTCACAAAAGTTTTCTCGGTGCAATAGTCGATGGAATAAGTAGAAAATGATGTAACGGGTCTTCTCCAACGGACAAGAGGCCTTCATCAATGCAGTTATGTCCATTGTGGCGCGGTCCCAATGGTCTGATGGAGAGATTTATGGTCATAAATGTTGTTCTAACCATTCGAGAGGGTCAGTATAATGGTCATAATGCCTACAAAAATTATATTTCTTCTCCATGGCGAAGTGCCATGTTCCGTTGTTATGATATCCCAACGAAGTTCTAGTTTTTAAAACCTTCCTTCTATGAAGTCCCCTCTGGAACATTCTGCAACTTTTCTCTCTTATTACTGAGTTTTCTAGCCTTATTCCCTATGCTCTTCGTCTCGTTATTCCTCTTTCCATTCCGATTCTTATCTTCTTTTGGCATAGTAACTTCGCATTGTTGAGATTCTTTCATAGGGTTAGAGAGTAATACTTCTTGTTTGTCTAGGGTAGGTGCTCCACTCTTCTGTGAGTCTTCTTGTGTTCTTTCAACTTCAACATCCAAGTTTCTGGTCCTAAACAACTTCGATCTGTTCTCCTATTCTGCAATCAAGTGCGCTATCCTCCTAGTCATGAAATCTTTTAATTCTTGTTTTTTTTTTCTTTCTAGGGATTCCTCTTCTTTTCTTCTAGTCTGATCCTTCTCAATCTAGGTTTTTCCTTGTAACAAAGTGAATGGGGCGTTGCTCTCAATGAATTTAATAAACTCAAAATCTTCCTCTGTTGAAGTTCCATGAGAACTCATAGATATCTGGGTGAGTCTTCCACATAGGGATATCAACTTTTCTCTAAATAATCCTATTCCTCCCAATGATGAATCATAGTAAGCTTTCCTAAAATTTCCCAAGTTATTTCTATCATGATATTCACCTGTGTTTCTTCATCTAGAACACAGTCAATGTCGAAGTCTCCTATTCTCGTTTCTATGCATGCTTTTTCTTTGAAGATCTCTGATAAGTTGATATTTTTGTGATCATTCAGGGTTTCTTTCAGTTCTAGCAATACATTCTTTGATTCTTTCTGGGGTTCCTCCATGGTCTTAGTTTCTTGATCTTCCTCGGGATTTTCTTGTCTCATATTCAATATTTCGACCTTAGAAATCATTCTAGGGAAATCCAAAACTTCATGATCTATAGCTTTACAATAAAGAAAACTAGGTCTTCTACCAGGGCATTCCTTAGCAATATGTCCTTTGGTCTTCTACAATTATAACAAAGGTTTAATCCTCTTTTTCTCTTAAATGATCCCTAGCCTTTCCTGTACTGTGCACTAGGGTCATAGTAGCTAACCTGCAAAAAATTATTTCTAGGATCCTACATCCATTGTTAGTCCAAACATTCCTTATATGCATAGGGATAACATATCTTTCATCATTTCTATCAGATCTACTCATATCAAATATTATTTATTCTAGTTGTGCCCTAGTTTTTAAGCTAGGACAAAATTTATCTAACATACCTAGATTCATACTTTCGAAATAAAAATTTCCACTTATCTTACCTTTCCAATCAAAACTTTTCACTGTTCTTACCTTTATCAGAGAAAAAAGCTTCAATATCTTACCTCTTTTCTTCAGATCTAGATTCTCTTCTTAGCACAAAGCTTCACAAGTCAAGTAGAACACTATGCACTAGGGAAACAAATCTACGCACAAAGATTTCTCTTTTCTTCAGTTCACAACAATCACAGTTTCGGGTCTTGGCAACGGAACCATTTGTTGGCACAGGGGAAGACCCAGGGTTCAATGCTTCAACAACGCACCAAAAAAACCCTAACTACCAATGCTTTCGGCAACACCTGCGAAGCAGATGAAGTCTCACCCAAGGTAGAGGAAGGGATGGTTGTAGGACTCCAGTGTCTGCAACCTTAGCTGGGACACAGATCTGTGATTGTAACACCTTAACAAAACACTTAGCAATTATAGTTCATCAATATTTAACCAATATCTACTTCGCAGATAAAACCCTAATCACAGAGAATTGTAGTATTCACCTAGATCTAGTATATTCGAGCACTAAGCACATTCACATAGGGTAGATCTAGCATTCATTCATATTATTCAGCACTAAGCTATCATATCAGATTCATCTAAGCATACATCAGTGTACTAAGCATTAATCATATGAACAATGAAACAACCATACTACACAAAGAAACCATAACATGGGATATACATGGTTCAACCCCAGCCTGGGGCTGCGTCCACCAACTCTTCGTCTTCGTTATTATCTTCTGTCAATATTCTTACATGCACATATCCACAAAATACTACTTCGCATAGGACATGAGATCTGCGTTCACCTCGCCAGATCCTCCTTCCCTGAGCTAGGTTATAGCACAAAGCCTCTACTCAATCTCTTATAGTCATTTTCACTTAGCCTTGCAAGTCTCACACAGCATGCAAAAAGCATGTACAACTATCACTTGCACTTAACACTTAGCATCACACACTTGTGCTCACACCGCTTTACTTACTTCGCCTAGATTTCTATTTATACGTTACAAAATGGGCCTAAACATAGGTAAACCCATGGGATGACATCCCCATACTCGTTACATAAACCCAAAACCCAAAAATCCCTAAACAAGGGGCCGAGATCCCGCGATCTCCGCTTCGAATTGTGCTCTGCCTTCGACATCCTGTTGAAGTCCCAAAACAGGTCAGAAGTGACCAAGGATCTCCAAAACTTGGTCAAGGGAAAACAACTGGATGATGGAGTGAGTAATAATCTTGTGATTCAGTGGTGATATGATTTCTATGGTATACTAGTTGCTTATACATGATTGAGTTAGCATTCATATTTATTGGTTGTGGAGCATGAGTAGATTATTGGAGAGTTTGGATGTGTTGTGACTAGTTGTGGATCAGATTGGACAGTTAGAGACAGAAGAGAATGTGATTGCAGGTTGCAGAGGATCTGAGCATGTGAAGCAAAGCAAAACCCCAGTTTCTCAGAAGGATACACATGCTGGATTATAGACTGGCCGCGTACATATGCGGGTTGTAGTGATCCAGGGTGCATACACACGTGGGCTGCACTACTGACAGGTTGTGTACTTGTGACAAATTGATATATGTGGAGGATTTTTGCCTCATGTCAGTTTGTGCTGAGGATGTAAGTTGAGTCTTTCATATAGAGCCAGTGCTCTTGTAGAGTTGTACTCTATTCAGTTGTTGTTGATAAACCCCAAGGATTGTAGTCCATAATAAAAAGAAAAAATCGTACATACATCTTGTGTTCTTTGAGTTTCCTTTTGGTGATGACTTGTTGATATGTTTTCACATCTAACTGGTTATAAATGAAAACAATAAGTAATGAATAAATGTTGAATGCTAACTAATGAGTTTTGTGTAAGAGGGAAGTTTTTGGGGGAAAATCCCCACACTCATTCACACCCCCGTCTAAGTGTGGTAGGCGTGTCGAACAATATGCATGGATTTTGGTTCAAGCTACCAATAATCAAGCAGAGGAATACACTCTTATAAAGGGATACCAATTAGCCAAGGGGCTCCATTTGCAACACCTAATCATAGTTGGAGACTAAAAAAAACAATTTGGTATATGATTAAAGGGTCACTCCTAATGCCCACCTCAGTCACATTATCAAAACAATAAATCTAGAACTAGTTGGCATTCCTCGTGTCTCTTTTTGACATGTTAAATGGGAGAATAATCATAAGGTTGATGTTCAAGCTAACTTATCAATAAATATAGAAAAAGGGGTTATATCCATCATTGGGAGATTGTCTCAACATCTAATACCATAATTAATGCACGTCACGACCAAAGAAATGGATGTCTCATGGGTTTCTTTTCCTCAAGACTCCCTTGACGTCAAAACAGAGCGGGCATCCCTTGTCATATGCAATCAAATTTATGGAATTTATCTATATAAATACCCTCACACATACTTTGCATGTGCAAGGTGGGATTTACATGACATCGTACAATTACCTTACTCATATGCCTTATATTGAGTTTGTTTCCCTAAAGCTATCAGTAATCCATTCATTTTGCATGATGATATACCTATTTGATTGTTCCTTGGTGTACGTAAGGTAATTAACAATTAGGCCTATGATTTACATGGTTTATTGATAGTTAGGACAATTATCTATATGATTCATGCAATCTAACAATATTTTTGTGGAAATTGTAGCAAGACAGGGCATCCGGTACTAGAAAAATAAGCATCTGGTACTAGAAAAATAAGCATCTGGTACTAGAAAAACATTCATCTGGTACTCGTGGTTCAGCTCATATGGTACCATAATGTTCCAAAAAATCATCCTGTACCAGAATGTCCCAGAAAATCATCTGATACCAGAAAGTTCTGGGTCATCTGATACCTAGGTCAATGATCCATCCAGTACCCGTATCTGCAAATCTAAATGCCATTAACTGAATGGATCTTTCGATGATATTGAGGATTCAGTTGATGGTTGAGATCACCTATTTTGAGTCTATACGATATTATTTCATCCTCATGCACTTCGTTTCATGGGGATGAAGTAATTTCAAAATGAGAAGATCATGTATTAGACTTGACACATTTATTTTTACATTATCTATTACCTTGATTTCATCAAGTTGTTTCTCTTATAAAGAGGGCCCGTAGGCGACTAAGGATGGTCGAATAATGTTATGCTGAAATATTTGTTCATGAATGCACATTTGTTGTAGACTTATTTGTTGGGAAATAATGTGAAGAGGAATTTACTGATCTTGTGCGTTCTTTAAGTTTCTTATTTCGTGAATATTTTTTAAGCTTCCCTGTTGGTATCGTCAAGGGCCCACTGGTCCAACTTGGTGAGCTTAATGTAAAATGGTATTGTAAATATTCTTCATGTACTAGTGTGATGTGATATGGTACTAGTTTGTAATCACCTTAAATCTAGTTGTTCTTCATCTTGTACTTAGCATAATCCAATCTTTGGTTTGAATGAGATGTGAATTTATGTTTGATGAGGGTGGTGAACCAACACTGTAAATGATTTGTTTAGTTTACTTTCAGAAACTTGCAGTGGTTAATTAGTTACATTTTCAAAGTGTGATTTCTGAATATGTTATTTATTTCGAATGGTAGAAGTGTGTTAGCACCAGAGTAATATGATGATCCATCTTTCACATTACGTGTATTAACAAATGGATTTTTTATCTTGGTCTGTTGAATTAAATAGTTTCCTAGAATATATGATATGTTCATAAAGTGTCTGAATTTGAATTTGTTCATTTGCTACGTTTGATTGAGTGTGGAGTGGTAGATTGGACTTGATAAAGTGTTAAGAATTGTAGGAAGAAGATAGGTGTTGGTTTTGATTCTTCTTCTACTTTATCATTCATCTACTTTGACCCTATTTGACCTAGGTTCAGACTTAGAAATCTCCCAAAAAAATCCCTCTAAAACTATAGTCCCTCTTGGTAAACCAGAAGGCAATGTAGCACACAGAGTGCACTGCGCAGTCTCACCCGAGATAACTCTATGGGTGGTTGCAATACTCAGGTGTTTGCAACTTGGGAATGAGTGGATATATGTTGTTGTAACATTTGATTATAGAAATCATTCCATTTATGCATGTGAAATACCATATCTAACTAGTTAATTCATTCATCTAACATTCATCACTTAACAACAATAGAGATGCATTCATTATTTCACATAACACATGTGTTACCATGGTTCACCCCCTCTTGGGGTACGTCCTAAAAAATATGGCTCTGAAGCTCTCTATTATGTTTTAGTAATATGTCACGCCACACGTGTTTACAATCTTAGATCTTACACTCCTCAACAAGCTCCTCGATCCCTGTGAGGATGACTAGATCGCACTAGGATCCTCAACCTGTGATCTAACCCTTGGGATCAAGTCGCTCACTACTTCCCTAGCTTATGACCTTATTAAATAGTACAATTCTTACAACTCTTTGCCATCCTTTCTCTTCTCTCATCCTCACTATCTTATCTCTCCCTGCCTCTGTCTCTTTCTCTCTGCCTTGGTCCCCCCTATCTTCTCTAAGTACTACCTACTTATATTCTTGGCTCATTAGCCATTAAAATACATTGCAAAAACCCTAACCCTAGTGTCGTTAGGTCTTCCTTCCATGCTTTCCTCACACATGTTTCTTTTCCTTCCAGCTGTCCTTTCTTCCTTCCATGCTTCTCTTCCCCAAAATAACCTTTTCCCCTGACTGGGTCTGCATCCAACATGCCCCCAAAACTGACATGTGGCTCGTCCCAAGCCACCTAAGATTTGTGTTCTTCTTCAACAACTCCTGTGAGATTCTGAAACTTATCTGTGAGTTCCCTTGCTTGTGTTTGAGCCTACGTGAACTTTTCTCTGAGTGCATCCAACACTTGCACTTTAATTTCCTCGCTGACCATTTCTACGGACTTTGCCTGAGTTAGTGCCATGTTATTCTTTTCCTCCTCTGTCTGTGCAATGAATTCCACTGCTATCTCTTGAAGAGGTTCCATTTGAGCTTGTCAATCCTTCTTCTATGTCTATTCATATATGGGCTTTGCCTGCAACTTCTTCATGGCTTGTACTCCTTTGAGGCACTAAGTGATATTCATAATTTTTTGCCTCTGCTTAAGGTTCTAGATAGTTGTGCTTATCTTGTGCTCCTCCTGGACCCACTGCTAGACCTGTTGACCCTCCTCCATATTTTTCCATAGTTGTGATTCTCTATTGAACAAGTCGAAAATTACGTTGACTTGTCATTCCATTTCCTCCATATGCCCTGTTGCTTCCTTCTTCCTCTTCTCCTTCACCTATGGGGGAGTGGTAGGGATGAGTTGTTCTCAAAGGTTCTCGATATCCTACCTGTATCGATCAATTGTTTTCACAATCTGATCAATTGTTTGTGTCATTGTGGGCTCTGCTATTTATGCATTCTTTGGAATTATGTCGTAGGCTACAACCAATCCATGCTTGAGCCTATCAGCGCGATCCTTTTTCATATTTGGTCTCAAGCTTGACTTTCTCTAGCACCAACTCCAACCCCTCTTTGTTGTCCTTTTCATGTTGTAGATCTGTTGCATTTGTTCGTGCACACAACTGCACCTCCTACGCGACACTGACTTGTAGTTTATTTAGTGCCTTGGTTGGTATCTGCTTTATTACCAATTGTATTTAAGCTAGATGTTTCAAGGGTGTCTGGCATATGATTTCATCCATGCACAACTTTCTAGGTGTAACATGAAAATTCAAGCTCTTCTGTGGTATCATCTTGATCATATCTTGCTTGCTCGAGACAACCTTGGCTCCTGCTTCTGATGTTGTGGGGACTGACTCTATTCCATTGCCCAACCTGTGAGTTTCTCTGATATGTTCTAGGAGCTGCCTCATGTCAACCAACTCATCCTGAATCTAGTCCTTTTGGTGTTGGTCTTCTTCAAACTCCTTCGTTGTTCAGTCTTGGACCATTTCAGCCATGAGGTCTGTGTCGTCCTTGGTGATTGTATATTCTAGTGGCATTTTGTGTGCCTTGGCCTTCTTGCATGCAACCCCAATGTGTATAATCGACCTCTTGGTCTAGCCTTTTTCCTATTGGGTAGCACTTGATGTGGTCCCTTGTGTTGTCTCAACCTCTTTCCCATGTTCTTGCGGTGACTGGGTGGTGTCCTTTTTCCCTGCCTAGGTACCTTTCTTTGGTGCACCCCCTTTCTTCTGTTGTGTCAAATTCCGACTTGGATTTGGGTTATTGGGTGTCATTTTGTCTCTTGCAGGTGTCTTTTCTTGCCCTACATCATCTTCCTTATCCGTGGACATCTCTTGAATCATAATTGGAACTCTCCAGTCATCTTTCCAATCCTTGATGGCCATCTCTACATCCTCTTCCTGGAGTCAGTATCGCAGTTGTAGCCATTCCTTTTGGGGATCCCTTCATACTTGGATCCAGACAACATGCCTGGTTGCTTTAAAGTTGGCGATGTCCCAATATTGCATGACCAGTTCTGGCGTAATACGCCAAGTGTTGGAAATTATTTCCTGAAGATCGTTGTAATACCCTGCGAACATGCCTGCATTTGCACTTTTTTTTTAGGGTATGAAGTGATCCCCAATGATAGGTATCGCGTTGCGTGGCAATGAGTGCTTCTCTAAAAAAAGTATGAATATGTAGGATCCCTCCATCCAACTAAGGCAAACATGATGAGTAGCCAAGATTAATGAAACTTTGTCCCCAAGTCCTGGGCATCTTTGTAGTCCTCAAGGAATAGGTTTAATAAGTAACGGGCCCAGCTAAGCATAGTTCCTTCTGCGCATTATGTTGTAGTTGTGATGATCCTGGCAGGGACTACCTCCTTGCAACACTTCCTAAGAAACTTGCATGCCATGATTTTGGTGGCCAACCTTGTTGATGTGTCATTGATGCGCTTCATAATGATTTCGCACAACCCTATTTCTATGCCATATGTCTCCTTCATTTCCTCGTCTAGCGCCTTCTCCTTTTTATTTTCATTGAGGAACTGTGCGAGACTCTCTCCCTGAGATGACAGCCCTGAAATAAACGCAACAAGATCTACGTCTATCGATATAGTCTCTTACACCCATAGGTAACCTCTGTGGGTAACTGCTTAACACAGTTATTTACGTCCTGACCCCTTTCAAAGTGTGGGATATCCAACAGGTTCAAGATCCTGGTGTTGGATAGTCTGACTGCCCACTGTTTCGGTTGAGGAATTGGCTCATCGAAGGGTCCTATACCCACACTTTCCAGGTAAACTTTCTTTGAAAACTATGGAAACATTTTTGTGTCAATCACATCATGATCCGAGTACCGTAGTTTCTCCATGCATCCTAACAGGTTAGCCATGATACACACTCCTTCCGAAATGCACGGTAATACTATGGTTGTTGTAGCCTGCCTGCACAGTGATATTGTTACTGACTACTTTCCCTTCCACTGTGGTGGCTGAATCGAGGTTCCAGCCTCCATTTTTCTCTCCTTTGTATACTCCTTTGGTCGGCCAATGAAATATTCTACTATACCCTCTTTTTTTTGCTTCAACGTTGTTGTATGTGATCTTTCTGGTATGGTCGCTTCTTTCTGGTTTGGGACATTCCCATTAACCCTCGGGGCTTCTTCAGGGTTTTCATGGCATGAAGGATTTCCTGCGTCCTCAACCTACTAGCTCTGTCACCCTTTCAGAATGTCGATGTCCATGCCCACTACTGTTGTTTGTTGGGTTTCCTCCACCACTGGTGTGGGGCTCCCTGGTTCCATATTGGGCGAAGGGATTTTGTCCAAGTTGATGAATTACGTAGTCTGTGCTGGTCCCTGTTTGATTCCATGTGGTTGTTGAGGTTCTCTAAGGTTGCTTCGTGGTCGTCTGTAGGCCTGGCTCAACACACCTAGCTTGGGTGGTGCCATGGTGGTTAAGATGGTCTCTGTCGAGCTAGTTCATTCTGTAACACCAACAAACTCGCTCTTTTCTCTATATACTTTGTTGCTCTTTTATTTTCCCAATTTCACAATAACCCGTTCATTACCCGCGTTCTTTCCTTATATAGCAATCGTATGAGGCTTCTCAAAGAAGTTACATGAGATGTGGCTTAAATGAATTTGTGCTTCTCGCGTACCTTCGATTGAATTCGCTTGACATCGCCAGTTGGCACGATTAATGTGGCATCCCGTCAATCGTTCTTGTTAGTCAATTTATATAGACGCCACCAGTTGGCACCTATTCACCATAATCACCATTTTTTCAATTGTCTCCTTTTTTCTAGCGTGCTAATTGTTCCAAGTGCATGTTATGGTGCTTCCACAGTGCACGTGGACCTTTCCTTTTTTTTGCACTACCTCTCATTTCGTTGGGTGCAGTCTTTTGTTGTCTGGCGTGGCAACCCCTCTGTTGCTGTGCGTAGTCTTTTCTTGTTTTTTTTTTTTTTTTTAAGCTTTAAGAGGTAAATTGTCCCTATACAACTTCAGTCAACTCCCATTGATCATTCCTCTAAGTTCTGTTCCTTCCAAATCCTTCAACTATATAGCTCCCCCATCTATGATAGTCTTTACTTAATATGGTTCCAACCAATGCATTATGAGTTTCCCTGGGTGTTGAATATATCTACTATCGTACACCAAGACTATGTCTCCCTCTTTGAAACTTTTCCTCTTGATATGTCTATCATGCCAAGATTTTTCCCTTTCTTTCTATATCTCTTGGTGAAACCCTACTAGAATCTTATCTTCTTCCATGATCATCAGCTGACTTAGCCTTTCTTGTACTATGCTTCGCTCTGTCATGTTTGTAATTGTTGTTACTCACAAACTAGGCACCAAAACCTCTAATGGCACCACTACTTCTTGTCCATACACCAATCTGAATGGTGTCTGACCTATCAATTTTTTACATGTGGTCATATATGCCCACAATACTGTTGGTATCTTCAAGTCCCAATCGTCCCTATTAACATTACATATCTTTTTTAGTGCATTTTTTAGGATATTATTAAAGGATTCCACTATTCCATTTACTTGAGGATGATATGGTGTACTCTTTTGATGATAAACTTCAAACTCCTCAGTCATCACCTTAATAGTGTTGTTAATGAAGTGAGTTCCTTGGTCACTCATCAAAAAACTTGGGCATCCAAATCTAGTGATCACGTGCTCAAACAAGAAGTATGTTGTTGTCTCCATGCTACAATATTTTATTGGTGTTTCTCTTGCCTATCTTATTAAGTATTCTTTCACACTGATAATTTACCTCACTCCTAACCTTTTTGTTGGTGGGTTAATTGGTCCCACAAAATCGATTGCCCATTTGTCAAATACCTGCAAGGTTACTTGTGGCTTCAGGGGCATCTCATCCCATCTATTAGGTTTACCAACCCTCTAACACACATGACATATCTAGCAGTAATCCTTTGAATATCTATGAACAATCGGCCACCATAGTCCTGTGCACAATACCTTCTGCGCGGTAGCTTTTCTGGCATAATTTTTTCCTGCTATTCCCTCATGGGCCTTTGCTAAAATCCTAGGTATTTCATGTTCTAATACACATATTCTCAAGATGTTGTCTACACCCATCTTGTATAAGTGTCATACAATCAATTGATAGTCGGTAGCTTTGACTACCAGATTTTTCTTCTACGCAGTGTTGAATTCTTTTTTGATTAATTGGGTTAGTTTCCATTGATGTCAACCCTTGAAGAAAGTCTGGTAGCGAATTTTGGTAGCACAAAGGTTTGTGTAATGGACCCAATTTTGTTTGATGCATAATGGTATGAGTTTTGATATATTTTCAGGTAATACTATTCTAGATGGATAGTACATGTCATGCCATTTCCAGTGGTATGTGGAACGTCACATAAATTCTCACAGTTAGAGAGTTATGTCCATGTGAAGTTGGAGAACCCTCACGAGTCATCTAGAAGCCCCAAAAAGTCAAAGTGTTTGAAAAAGAAATTATTTAAATAATAAATTTAATGGAGAACTCCCTAAACTAAGGAAAGTGGGATGCTACATGAAAGTATAAATAAGAGGCAAGGCTCTCTCATTTAATCACACTTGAATATCATTGAATATCTATTTTTGTGAAAGGTTATTTGGGAAGGTATTATTGATAGAGAAAATTTGCAACAGAAAAATTGTAGCAGGAAAAGTGCGGCATAAAAAGTGCAACAGAAAAAGTGCGACAGACAAATCACGGCATATAAAGTGTGGTAGAAAAATCGCGGCATAAAAAGTGCGGAAAAAAAATCACTGCAGAAGAATCGAGGTAGAAAAAGTGTGGCAGAAAATTCGCGGCAGCAACATGGTTGGGGTTTATTTATAAGATATATGACACATCTTGTTTGAGGTATGTTTTGTGAGCTAGGGTTTAGCTCTTGAGATGGTATTGGATGTTTATTATTGTTTCATATATCATATTTGTTGAGGGATACAATTGGTATTTTTTTGTTGGTATTTGGCATATGGGTATTGGTCTTTTGGTTGTGATGTGTTGTTGAAGTTGTTGGTTTATCTTGAGGCTACATAATAGTGAGGTTGTGGCACATGGTTTGATGTAAGGTTTTATGCTATTTGGTTATGGATAGTTT
>SNQJ01S0173539.1:0-20328 GCA_010110895.2 Picea sitchensis | reverse complement strand
GCATTGGAGATCACCATGAAACTTGAATCGACTCCTATGGAAGAATCCATCTCAGGTATGAGTCAAATATTGAGTCAACTAACTATCTTATCACTGCAGGCCGAAGATATGAAAAGAGATAAGGGAAAAGATAAGAGAGAAGACATTTAGTGCATTAGATGCAAATCATAAGGCTATGACAAGGAGCATTGTCCCTTGTTTCATGAATATTTGGCTTCTGGAGCTCCGAGCCATTTGAATCAAGTTAATATACCTTGGTGAGAGTTATGTAGAAATAGACATCACCCTGGAGAATGCTATTACATGCAAAAGTATGTTCAGACACATATGAACCTCTACTACACATTCTGTAAATTTGTGGGTCATGATGTGAAGGATTGTAGAGCTTATGACCTCTTACATGAAAGATCAAGGGATATCTACAAAATTCAAGGTGAAGTACAGTAAGAAGGACACACTATGCAGTATAATTCCCTTGGAAGAGGAAACTTCAACCATCATGGTGGATTTAGAGGAAGAGGAAGAGGAGGGGTCATGGACCGAGGTAAAGGTTAGATCATTTGTTATAACTATGCACAGCCAGGTCATTTGGTAAGTGACTGTCAAAACCCTTATACCACTTGTAGTTACTACAACTCATTTGAACATGTCATAGAATATTTTCCTGTGCTATTAGCCAAACTTTAGGAAAGATGAGGGGGAAACCAACAGGTATATATATTCACAACAAAACCCCAAGGAGTAGATCCCAGTGTCGATTTTATCACTAGAGGAGGCACTGTTATAGGTGAAGACAGGGTGACTCTAGGGAATACTATAGAACAATCAGGAGTCATAAAAGCTACAGAGAAGACACAAGAGTTTGATCCAAAGAGAGAGAACTAGACATTTGAAGAGGCAAGAAAAGAGTTTAGAATAGATCAAGCTTCTTCATCAAAGTCACAACCATAAGTGAGAGAATGTGGAATGCCCCTAGCCTTTGATCAATCTGCTTCGCCTGAAGAAGGAAAAGAGGTAAGCAGACTCATGGAATTCTTATGCACTTGCATTAATTTGATAAAGGATGAGATCGTTGTATAGGAGCTACAAAATTTGATCAGACAGTATGAGTTAGGAAAGGTAGATCCTCTATTGAATAAAGAAGTACATCAACTATCCAAAAAGAGAAGGACAAATAAGGAGCTACATTTGAATTCTCAGATAGGATATTATGATATAGATTATGTGGTCCTCGACTTAGGGTCAGAGGTCAATGTTATGACGAAGAAGAACTGGACACTGATGGGAAAACCTAAATTGATCGATTACCCCATCATGCTTAGGATGGCCAATCAACAGGTTGTGAGCCCCTTCAAAAGACTGGAACATGTCCATGTGGACATCGATGGGGTCTGAACATTTATGGACTTCGAGGTGATTGAGATAGTCGATGATCACTGTCCTTACCCGACGCTATTAGGAATTGATTGGGATTTCAACAATTCTACTATTGTTGACTCGAAAAAAAGAAGAATGATGTTTGAAGGTGATGGCCTTAGGGTCATCGCAACTTTGGATCCTGATGAAGGTCCCGGATACATAGATCCCATCAGACAATAATATCGTGCATATATGTTGGAGAATATATGCAAACTGACAGCAAGACAATATGATTACATTAATTCTACAACAGATGGGAATTTAAGCTAGTGATGTGACAGTGCATGTTCATCAGAATCAAAAGAAGCACTGGAGAAATGGCAAAATCAAATGTATGAAGTATCTACATAGAGATGTGCTAGACTGACTATAGAAGTTCGTTGGATCGACACAACAGTAAGTAATTTACCCACATTTGATGGTTTGAATCACTTAGAAACTTTCTTACTAGAATTTGAATAAACTATACCAGTACAATAGAGATTGTTGGCACCGGACGAGGCTTTGAAATCTACTCTAATGAGATGGTGGGGAACACATAAAAGGAACATCGCTAACTGGATACAATGTCGCACTTTGATGACAACACGATTTTCAAAACAAGTTGAAGGATGTGAAGTTAGGTACACAGGTCAAATATGTCTGAAAGACCATGTGCGAGGTTGTGAGGAAGCCTGGAGCTGCATTCCTTACGATAAGTGGGTGCATAAATTCATCAATAGTCTAGACACAATGTCTATCAACTGGTACATTGAAGTGGAACTATGCCTCACCAATGCAGACTGGCAAGGTATGACTCAGAATTTTGTAGCTACATTTTTATTTGAAAGTTAGCACCCTCTGGTAGATCAAGCTTTACAGGTTATAAGACAAAGAGTCTTTGAGGAGGCACCTAGTCTCCCTTTAGAGCACGAAGAGGCTGAATGGATTGTGCCTCTTCAGAAACTGCAAGGATGTTACAACATCAACACTGATGAAGACGATGATTCTAGGAATGTGAACATCACAGAAACGAAAGGACAGAGAGACATAGAAGGAATAGGATTCGAACTACCTTTTATTGGACATCCAATCAAAATCAAGAAAGTTAATATTGGAACAGAGAAAGCACCTAATCTTGCTAATGTTCATGGAGATTACTGGGATGATGCCACTATTGATAAGATCACAGAATTACTGCATGAATATCAAGACTTGTTTCCAGCCAAGTTCACTGATATGAAGGGCATTAAAGGGACCATGGGAGAGATGAATATTCCCTTGAAACTAGATGCAAGGCCAGTTAAACAAAGACCTTACAGATTGAACCCTAAATATAAGGAGAAAGTGAAGATTGAACTTGACATAATGTTGGAAGCAGAAATCATAGAACCTATTGAAGAATCAGAGTGGATTAGCCCTATGGTGGTTCAAGATAAGGAAACATGAGAGATCGGAATATGTGTAGATATCAGGAAGATGAATGATGCATGCCTACATGATCCATTCCCTACACCATTTACTGATGAAGTGTTAGATAACATGGGAGGAAAGTAAGTCTACTCCTTCACCGATGGATTCTCAAGATACCATCAGATCATGATTGCCAAGGAAGATCACCATAAGACCACATTTTCCACAAAGTGGGGATCCTACCAATACATAGTGATGCCTTTTCGATTGAAGAATGCACCGACCATCTTTTCTAGGGTGGTGGTCGAAACATTCAAGGATTTTTTACATAAATTTCTAGAATCATATTTTGATGATTGGACTGTTTTTAGCTTATTGAAAAACCATATTGAATGCTTAAGACTAATGTTGGATAAGTGCAGGCAATGTCAAATTTCCCTGAACCTAAAGAAATGAATCTTATTTTCTCCCTTTGGAGTGTTGTTGAGCCATATTGTGTGTAAGCAGGGGTTACTGGTAGATCCATCTAAGATTGCCATTATTGTCAATTTACCCCCCTCCTACTTCAGTGAAGCAACTACGCACTGCACTGGGACATACAAAATACTAAAATAAGTTCATTAAGGGCTATGGATAGATTACATCACATATGGAGAAGTTGTTGAACAAATATTTTCAGTTTCACTGGACAAAAGAATGTTAGCAGAGCTTCGATACACTGAAATAGAAAATGGTTATTGTGCCTATTCTGGTTTTCCCAGATTGGAGCAAGGAATTTCATGTGCATGTCAATGCATATTCTATTTCATTAGGAGTTGTATTAGCACAACCAGGAGCAAGAGATATTGACCACCCATTAGCCTTTGCTAGCAGGAAGCTCTCAACAGCTGAGATAAATTACACCACCACCGAGAGAGAAGGTTTAGACATGGTGTATTCTCTACAGAAGTTTCGTCACTACTTGTTAGGAGGACACTTTAAGATGTTCAATGACCATTTTGCGTTGAAATACCTATTCAACAAGCCAGTGTTGGGGGGAAGGATATGCAGATCGATTTTGTTATTTCAAGAATATGATTTTGAAATTGTGGTAAAGCCAAGAAGGATGAACAAGGGACCTGAACACTTGTCTAGGTTGGAACATGGAGAGGAACCTACTAGTTTGGAGGATACACTATAGGATGCACAGTTGTTGGCCATTAGAAAGGTTGATGATCACTCTGTCGAGATAGTTAATTTGCTATCAACAAGAATAACACCTCACGAATATACAATCATTCAGAAGAAATAACTGGTAGTGCATGCTGTAGATTTGTTTCTTATAGTTGGACAGCTATATAAGATGGGACTTGATGAGATCCTGAGAAGATGTGTTATGGAGGCAGAATGACCATTGATTTTAGCATAATCTCATGAAGGCATCGCAGGAGGAAACTACGTAGGAAAAGCAAAAACACATAAGGTTCTTAGAGTTGGCCTTTGGTGGCCCACTTTACACAAAGATGCTAAATAATACTACAAACCCTGTGATGTATGCCAAAGAGTTGGGAAACCTTCCCGAAGAGATGATATGTCTTTAGCACCCCAACTAACTTTATAATCATTTGAGAAATGGGCCATTGACTTTGTGGGACCTATAAACCCACCAGGGAAGTGCACAGGAGCCAGATACATCATCACTGTGACAAAGTATTTGACCAGATGGGCAGAAGCAAGAGAAGTTAGGGAATGTAGTGAAACTATAGTTGCACGTTTCATATTTGATGATATCATAACCAGGTTTGGATGCTCAAATATCCTCATGAGTGATCAAGTAACACATTTTATTAATAAGACTATTGAAGCCTTGACTCAAGAATTTGAAGTTCACCATGAGAAGAGCACTCCTTACCACCCACAAGGGAACAAGATGATTGAAGCCTTCAACAAGATCTTGGAGACAACGCTGACGAATATTTGCAGTGTAAACAGAGATGACTTGGATTTGAGAGTACCAACAATATTATGGGCCTATAGAACCACTTGTAAGAAACTAACAATGCAGACTCCCTTTAAGTTGGTTTATGGCCTAGAAGTAGTTGTACCCATGGAATATTTAGTTCCTAGCTTAAGAATTGCAACCTTTATAGATATGAATGACACTAGCACTATTCAAGAGAGGCTCGCAAAGTTTCTCAAACTAGAAGAAGACATATTTATTGCAGTATTTCACCAGCAAGTTCAAAAGGAACGAGAAAAGGCCTACCATGACAAGCATATCAAGAAAAAATAATTTAAGCAAGGAGATCTGGTATTGGTATATGATAGCAAGTTGATGAAGCATCTAGGGAAGTTCAGAACACATTGGTTGGGTCCATATGAGGTTGCCTATGTTACAGAAGGGGGAGTTGCACAACTGAAGACTTTGAATGGGGAGTGAAAGGAAGGATTGGTGAATGGGAGTCGGTTGAAATTATATTGTGACAACCAACTTCCTCGTATCTCTTGGTAAAAATAGAGGGAGAAGGGTCCAAGTACCAGGTGCAGTTGAAACTGGGTACCAGACACAGACAAGACAGTCTGCACACAGGGTGGAAGAACAAAGTAGAAAACATAGGTTGCACTATGCAGTCTGGAGTTGAGATACAGCAGAAGATTTTGATCAAAGTGCCTCGGGACAAGTCACAAGTGAGTGTTGGGGGCCTGTTGGCCCTTGGTTATGGAAGGAAGCGAAGATTAAGAAAGAAAAGGTGAAACGTGAACTACGCGGAAGGAAAATTGATTGAGATCAGGTCGAAGTGGCCAAAGAAGTAGAAAAGACAGAGTGAAGTCCAAAAGAGAAAGTCGTTGGACGATGAGATTGAGGAAGACAGATAAATAAGAAATGGGGATCGTGGAAAAATCGACAAGCGAAAAAATCCACTGGTAGATGTTGTGGAGAACCTCGCGGGAAGGAGGGAAAGACAAGATGGCGAAGCCTTGAAAACGTAGGTCAAGTTGATATAGGGTTTTAGACACCTAAGGTTTTGGTATATAGGGTTTTAGACACCTAGGCTTCGGCCTAAGGCTGTCAGCGAGCTATTGTAATGTATAAATAAAGGTTAAGAGGACCTGATATGGGTTCGGATATGGGATGATGAGTGATTTTTGTTATTACTGAGAGATAAGTATTGTGTGGTGAGAGAACTCTATGTTGTAAGATCTTCAGTTGGGTCCAAAAATCAACCCTGCAGCTCGGTGTACAGGGAAGGGAGATAGAGAGAAGATAGAAAGAGAGAGATCTGCAAGCTAAGAGTGTAGATAGAACTGTAATATTTCATCGAATATATTATAAAGCACAGTGTTGAGGACGTAGCCCTAGGTAGAGGGTGAACCACGTATATACTATTTTTGTGTGTGGTTGATGATGTGTTCTTTACTCTGTTAATCTAATGATGCATTAGTAGGTTAGATATGATATATAAATGTGTGAATTAGGTTTATGTTTAGAAAGAATAATCTGATCTATGTTTGTGATTTCCTTGATTCCACTTTCATTTCCTCTAGTTGTAGACACTTGTGTCCTGCAACCCCCTATTGCTACTTCTGGTGAGACTGCATCTGCTTCGCATGTGTTACCGAAAAGGCCAGTAGTTAGGGGGTGTTGGTGCGCTATTAGAGTTGGACCTTGGGTCTGCCCCTGTGCCAACAAAATATTAATAGAAAGAATCCCTCAAGGACATTTTTATAGAGAGGAAAACATGTTTCTAGTGACTATTGGATGTGAACTACTTCCATTGGAATTCTAGTCATTGTGAATTGTTATAAGGTTGCACTATTCATTTACATACTTCTCTTGCATAAATGTGTGCCTTTCTTGGAGCATATGTTCTTCTTTATTATTAATGTTTTGAGATGATGAATAGATGGGCATGAATGAGATATTGCAACAAACTATCTCTTTGCATGTATTTAATTATGTATACGTTATCAATATTTAGCCCTATAATAAGTATCTAGGTAGGGGTTGTATGAAGGGATTGGTTACATTAATATATGTTCATTTAGTATATTTTTTTCTCCTAGCTAAGATAGGTTAGATTATATTTGATTTCATGCATTTAGTATAGATCATACTTGCACACACTACATTTCCAAACTCCACCTACCACTCATAACTACATCATACCCATAATGGTTACCATCCTAGAATCTCGATGGGAATCCTATCCCAAAAAGTGTGAAGTCTAATTGGGATTTCATATCAAGGAGTACAGATGTTTGTTTAAGGGAATTTCACCCACGTCAGCAAATTTTTGTGCTAGAAGTAGTTTGAAGTTGTATGTATAGCAGAAATATTCGATCTTTCCATGGCCAAACTTCTAATAATACCCATCGTGAAAAACAGTGTCATATCTTTCATATTTTAGGGGAAAATATTGAGTTGGATATTCCTTACAAAGATTCTCCTTCTACTCATGATATCCCAGTTGTCGGAACCCCTGAACCTCCACCTAAGACTTTGTACATTGTTCCACACATCACATTCAATGAAACCACCGATAACTCATTCCCTTGAGAAACAAGTTTCTCATTTACCTATAGCATCTATGCTACCTAGAAGAAAATCTACCCATCAATATATAACTCAATCTGGTTTTCTTATTGACCCCACCAAAGGCTTAGTTGAGTTAACCTTGCAGGATATACAACAACCCTTAAACTATATACCTCCTACTCCTCTAGCTTCCACTCATTCCGCCTCTGGCTCAGAATATGATTCTAAATATGAAGAGGAAACAATAAGGAATCCCAATATGTATGGTAAACAAAACCATTTTCCTACATGGATGTCACAAGGATATTTAAACTTGCCAAGACTTGTACATGACTTTCCCAAATGCTCAGAAAGTATTTTTCTCAAATTTGATCCAGACAAATCATGCACCTTAGAGGACCATATAAATAATTTCTATCTAGTATTCAACCTTATGATTGTTGAACATGAAGACACAATATATAGGTTACTTCATTACACTTTCAAAAATAAATCATCCATGTGGTATTGAAATTTTATTGTCGGGTCCATAAGAAGTTGGGATGCATTTGAGAGAGATTTTGTTAACAAATTTGGAGAAGAGAAAACTCCTATGACTCTTTTTAGAGAATTAATTTCCATCAATATGGAAACGAATAAGAAAATAAAATATTTTAACCAACATTTCATGACTATCCTCAATAAATTTCCTACTTATGTTGAATCTACTAAAGCATTTAATATAGAGTATTATACCTCCTTGCATCCCTCTACATCCATGTTTGTTAAAAGATCCAACAAAACAACTCTAGAAGAATTTTTTGAGGAATCTAAGAATGTAGAAAAGAAAATGTTGTCTCTAGCTAGAAATCCAGGAACAAAAGATTGTAAAGAATATGGTAAGAAACCATTATTGGTGACTAAACCACTTAACAAAGAATCGTATGAATTAGATAACGAGCTCAAATTGTTCAAGAAATTTTCCAAGGATGTGGTATACCTAAAGAAAACCATTGGTGAAGGGTCATCCCATCACAAACCCTTTCAACATTTTCCCAAGAAATCAAACAACCAACCCAAACCACTTGAATCCTCTAATATTAACCTCAACCTTGATGAGTTTGGCATGGATAATTTTTGTTCCTACCATCAAAATAATCACTCTAAGAAAACTTGTCCTCGGTGAATAAACCTCATGAATCTGGTTATCAATCAACTTTTGGAACAACAATCCACTATTGATGACCATCCCTAGGAAAAAAACTAAGTAATTAATTGAAGAAGAGGATAACACTAAGGAATCTTCCCTTTTTTGTGGGACTAGTCTTTAGACTCTGACAACGAGGTAATTGAGAAAATATACCTAGTTGAAACTTAGGATACTAATACTATCAAAAAATATTACAATCTAAGGAGTAAAGGGCTCGTGTTAGATGCCACCATCCCTTCTAAATGTGTTTATGATCCTTAGAAAATCACTCGTCCTATGAAAACACAAAAACACATATTTTTTTCTCAAACCAAAGTTGTTTGAAGCACTTACCAATTATCCAAGACTATTGGTAACTTGTTCATACACTCAATGGAATATAATTTCATAAATAACATGAACAAGACCAAGGACAATGTTTTGTTGTATGACATTTTCACCCTTCCACAATAAAGAGATCTGATTATCAATACATTTAAGTCCCTTCCCTCTCAATACAAAACAATCGTAGTTATAGACAACAATCCCAAAACTGATAAAACTAAAAAAGAAGATAACACTATAGTAAAATCCACAGTTAATGCAACAAGCATAGCAACACATTCTAAATCCCAAACTCCACCTTTTCTCTTGACATTTAAAATTTTGAATTTCAATGTACATAATTTCTTGGTGGAATCAAAGGTTTCTTCCAATGTCATGTCATGCTCTATTTTAAAAATATAAATGATATACCAACAAAGACAACTACTAGGATAATTTATTTGGATAAATCATATGTCAAGGATATGGGAGGACTAAAGGACATCATGATTAGAGTAGCTTCAGATCCTAGAGTTCATCAAGTTATTGACATTATAGTTGTAGACATTTTGAAATCTTATGGCTTGTTATTTAGCATGGATTGGTATCATAAATTCCAAGGTTATTTCTCAACTGATTTGTCTCACTTATGGCTACCATATAAGGGAAGAAAAAATTAAATAAAGGTAGATAATGAAGCCTACATGAAGCATATTATTACAAAATTAGAAGATAAGAGTGAACCTATGATTTTTTCTCATTCAGTATTGGGTAACTTTTTTGGGAGACTGATTATGGTTGTTATATATCTCATCCATCACCTTTACAACTAGACAAATAGTATGAAATCTTTCATTTCACTCTGACATAGAAAAATTACTATATTGGAGTAGAAATAGTTAGCATTAGTTCAACTAATTTAGTGATAGAAACTGACATTTCGACATTGTTTTTTGATGGCTCCAGATCACAACAGGGAGTCATGGTGGGATGTATCATAATTGACTTAAGGAAATGAAATACATTGATTTCCTTCTAGTTAGAGTTTGAATGCACCAAAATCATGATTGGATATGAAGCCTTGATTCAAGGTTTGAAGAAAGCCACAGATCTCAAGATAAAAAGTTTGAAAGTTTTGGCTAACTGAAATTATTGTGAGACAAGTAAAACAATTCATACAATGTTTGTCCCCCATATTAAAGGTTACCAAAAAGAGGTATGAAAATTAATCAATTATTTTGATGCATTTAATAATACTTCCATTCCTCATTCTTAGAACGTTGCTAGTGATACATTAGCTAATGCAAAAACATAAAAACCTGGAGGGTGTTCAATGATGATTCACATATACTATATTTTCTCACCAATGATGCCATTTTCAAAGATATTGTTATTGATGATCAATTACATCAACAATAATTAAAAAACATTTATAATGAAACAAAGGGAATCAAGGGTAATTGTGTCTCAAGAAATGTCTTAACTATAGAAATTTTTCTTCATTTACTATCCAAACTTTAAAAAAAACAACCAATTCTAAGACAAAAAACTCCACTATGATGTACTTTTTGGTAAATTAGGGAACCCCTGAGCATCCCAAGTTTATCAATTTGGGAACTTTATATTCAGAAGTTGAAAGGTGTACCTTCAATTATCTCTTCAAGAAGTATAGATATGTCTTCATGTGAAATTATGAAGATCTGAAAACTTATGACACCCAAATCATCCAATACATCATTCCCATTAAACATGGCATTAATCATTTTCAATGGAAATTAAGAAAAGTGAATCCTACATTGAGACCTATCATTCAAAATAAGATTAAGAAGCTATTGAATGATCAAATCATTTTCAAGGTTTTTCATTCAATGCAGGTGTCCAATCTAGTTCCTGTCAGGAAGAAATCCAGGGAGATTAGACTTTGTGTAGACTTCCCAAACTTAAATAAGGCATATGACGAAGATAAATACTATGTTCCTCGTATAGAACAAATATTACATCTCATCTCAAGTTCAACTATTCTCTCTTTATTATATAGGTTCTCAAGTGACAACCAGGTTCTTGTAGCAAAACCAGATTAATCAAAGACCACTTTCCACAAAAGTGGGGGACTTCACTTACCATGGAATGCCTTTTTATCTAACATAGGAGAAACATTCCAGTGCACCATGGACATTTATTTTGAAGGTCCAATTGGTCAAAGAGTAGTGTTCTATTTTGATGATGTGATAGTTTATTCTAAGAAAATATTAGATCACCCACATCACTTGAAATAGAGTTTTGAAAGATGCAAAAAATATTACATATCTCTGAATCCCAATAAAATCATATTTTCTATTTCAAAAGGAAAAATACTAGGGTATTTCATCTTAAAATATGGGGTTTCTATTGATCAAGAACAAACAAAATCAATTATGTATATTCCCTTTCCTAGTAGAAAAAAATACATGCAATCATTCTTTAGGAAGATAATTTTGTGAGAAGATTCATATCGAACTTCACAGAGATAGTCAAGCTCCTTCGACATATTATTAAGAAGTATGTGTAGTACAAAAGGATATATATTGAAAAAGAGGCATTTGAAAAAGTCAAGGCTTCCATAGTAGTATCCCCTACACTGCAAAACCCATATTTTTCCAAATATTTTATGTTGTATAATTTTCCTTTAGACCAATCCCTTGTAGGAGTGCTCACTCAAAGGGATTAGTAAGGGGATGAATTCCTCATTTTATTTATGAGCACTAGTCTATAGGGGGGCGAATTTAACTACTAGATAATGCACAAGCAATAATTTTCTATCCACAAATCCATATGGTAATGGGGGCCCTACATTCTAAAGAACCACACCAAAGTGATTGTATCTAATCCATCTATAGGATCACTTTTTGTTCATAAATAACTAAGAGAATACCAGGAAAATTGTATGATAGTTGTGCAGGAATATTCCTTGAATTTAAACTTGCAAACATTGTGAAATTTTATGGCCTGTGTAAAATAGAAACTAAATCCTTTGACTCTATAGATCAACATGAAGATGATTTGGAATAAGAACTAAAGATGTGCATGAAAAAATCTACGTGTGTTCCAACAATTGATGATCCTTGGTACAATTATCCCAAGCAATATTTGCAGCATGGCACTACCCTCAATCATCTAAATACCAAACATAAAATATCCTTGAGGCTCAAATCAACACACTATCAACTCGTCATTGATGTTCTTCTCAGGAGAAATTATAAAAATGTTCTCCTTCGATGCTCAAAGAAGCAATATGTGGATAAAATTATTAGAGAGACACGGGATGGGCCAACAAGAGGACATTTTTCTGGAGAGACTATAGTTCAAACAATTATGAGAGCAAGCTACTATTTTTCAATTTATTTTGTATATCAAATATTATCTTCATATTATTTTTTGAGGAGTTTATATTATTTAATACATATATGCAAAATTTGGTTCAAATTCAATGTATTCATGTGACAATGGGTTATGCAAATTACACGAAACCATTCAATATTTAACTTTTCAATGCTTTTTTTTATATCAATATAACTTCTCACTATATGAACCTTGCACAATCAAATAAAATAATGCACTTAAAAGCATTTTCTAGACTTGATATATTAAAACTATATTGAAATAGCTAATTATTATTATTTTCAATATGAAACATTTAAACACTTCATAAATAAATATTAGAGAGGTATTGCAATAAACTCTAAAGTGATTTTTCCCTAACATTCCTTATTATATTTGATATAAATCAAATTGTACTACTATGTTGCATTCTAATTCATAATAATTTTATTTTTACACTTAAACAACTTGCAAACGCTTAAGTGGTGTGAACATTATACTCAACACAATTAAAATAGTTACTTAGTGTTAATTATCAAAATGGTTAATAATAGTATCAAACACATTTACTATGGCATTAAACAAATTTATAGGTAAATGTTTTTTTGCACAAACTATTATTCATGAGTCAATTTTTGATAAACTTTTCTATAATACAAAAATATAAATATTAATGATAACATAAATTATGTAAGGAATCTAATTTTTAGAAGAATATTAATGTGTTCTTTTCAATATAATATGTTCCAACACATTATGAATAAACACTGAACACTTGCAATATCTAGTTCGATAAGTTTTCCAACTTTCCTTTGGTATTTGAAAAAAAAACAAATTGTACTACTTTGTCACTATTCTAATTCTTAATCGATTTTGATTGTTAAAACCATTGATAATAAACATTGAACACAATATTAACATCAATGTCAATTTTCCATCTTTCCTTTGGTATTTGAAAAAAAAATCAACTTGTACTACTTTGTCAATATTCTAATTCTTAATCGATTTTGATTGTTAAAATTATTGAAAATAAACATTGAACACAATATTAACATCAATGTCATTAAATAATTTTATAGGTAAGAAATTTCTCGTACAATAATCTATTATTGATGAAGTAAACCTCAATCAATTACTTAGCTTTTAATACAAAAATATAAATAATAATATGAAGAAATTTTGTTGTTATTCTAATTCATAATTTATTTTGATCATTACAAGAGTAAACCTAGACTTAATAATGAAATATTTTATCTTGCAGACTTTAAAATGGTGCCAACTTCCTATAATAAAATACAGTACTAGTACTAAACACACTATTAACATCAATGTCATTAAATAACTTTATAGGTAATCAAATTTCTCTTAATTAATATATTATTGATGAAGTAAACCTCGATGAGTTACTTAGCTTTTAGTTCAAAAATAAAAATCATAATAGGGATAAATTTTGTTTCTATTCTAATTTATAATTTATTTTGATAATTACAAGGGAAAATCTAGACTTAAAAATAAAATAGTTTCTTGTGTGGATTTTAAAATGGTGTGAACTTCCTACAATAAAATATAGTACTCAACCTACAGACAATATTAGTTACCATATGAGAAAAAATAAAATTGTTATAGTAACAAACACATTGGTATTATGTCATTCAATATCCTTATAGGTCGCTCCAAGATGGTGTCAATCTCCTAGACTTACTATAGTAACTCAACGTTGAGACATAGAAGTTACTATAATATTAAATTATAACTAAAATACACGTTAATAATAGTAATAGACATAGCCCTCAGGGTGTAGAAAAGTTGGTGATGGAGTGTACTTTTCCATTATGTGAAGTGATGCAGGAGCATCCCTCCACGTCAACAAATATGCCAGCAAGCCAACACATAGGCATGAAATGGAGAAAAGGAGAGGCATTGACCCTCCCATTTTTAAATTCAAAATTTGATCCTGTAGGGATTTGTGTTGTAAGGTCGTAAGAACCGAGCCATGCCTTTGTACAGGTAGTGGATAGGGTTGCCTTAAATGATTGAGTGTAAGAAGGTCTAGATCATAGTCAGGTCTGGATAATCATTCAATGTAATGAAGCTATAGGAGTATGGTGTCTTAACTGAGACAGTGATGGCACTAAGGTGGTGGAGATGATAAGATCGTGGAGCCCTCTTTTGTAGAAGGAGACTTAGGAGAGATATTTGAATGACAGAGGTCTTAGAAGCATAACTCAGAGTAGAGTTAGGTTAGGAGAGCTTGAGAGAACTGAGACTCTGTTGCAGTCTAGTTTCTGTAAACATATGTATATACACACAAAGATAATAGAAAAATAGTTTTTCTACATACAGTGTGTTTATGTATTTTTGTTTATCATTATGCTTTTATATGTCGTTCATGTTTTGAATGCGTAAACTAGTTAAGTATTGAATAAGTTTCAATTGGTTCTTTTCTTTGATTTTTCGAGTGCAAGGAATGCACATAGTCCGCAAGGAGTGCGTTGAAAGAGGTGAGTTAACCTCAAAGAAGCTCAAGAGAGATAGCATTGAACCTTCATCGGCAGAAGTGCAAAGAGTGCATAGAAATAACTATGTGTTGAGTTTGTAAAGAGACAGAGTTATTGAACACTCTGCAAGGTGTGCATTGAGCAAGGAGAATGCCAGGAGGGCAAGAAGAATTTATTTTCAAGAATTCTTTTGGATCTGAGTTCGATGAAATCCCATAAACATGAGTGCATGGGAGATCGAAATATTTGAGGAGATCAAGCTCAGAAGGGATAACAAAAGGAATGCATGGATGACAGACTTATTCTAAGTCCTAAATCTCAGAAGAGATAATGCTTTCAGGATCATAAGCGAGATCCAGAGTAACTGGGTTTGTAGGAGAAAGTTCAAAGGCCGAAACCTTTGAACACTGAAAAAATATTCCAAGGTAGAAGAAGTCAAAATCTCAGGAGGAGTGACAAAAACTGTCAGATTAGTTGTGAGGAGAAGCCTGGACTATTAGATCAGAGTCCAGTGAACAGAGGAAGCCCAGAAGACAGAAACAAATCTCATTTGTTGGATCTGAGAGCAGAGGATCAACAATCATTGGATCCAGACGGAGGTGCACGAGCCTTAATGTTGTGTACACACAGGAGGGTAGACTTTTTAAAGTCCCAAGGTCCCAAAGTCATTTGGGACGATCCATCATCTGGGATGACGCGTGGTGGAAACCCATCAAATTCGGGTGAAGACACTCCGGGAGGAACGAGCGCACAGAAGTTTGAAACTTCTGAAGCTCGAAGAGCCGAAGAGCCAGAGGGAATTTGAACCATCGTATTCAAAGGGACATGCGTTGGCAAGTCGTGAGATCAAGAGAAAGACAAGGATGGAATGTTGAAACATCCGAACCCCGAATAGCCGAAGAGCCAAGGTTCATCGATCTACGAGGAGACAATTGTCAGCAGATATGATATTTCAGATAGATGCACTACGGGAGAAATGAGTGTATAGGAGTTTGAAAGAGCTGAACCCCGAAGAGTTCAATCCCGAAGAGACGAAAATCCAAAGCGTTGAAGAGCCAAAGCACCGAAGAGAATCTGGACCATCAGATCCAGAAGGGAACATGGAGAAAGATCGTGAACTCCAATTGAAAATAATCTGGGAGAATGCGAAGGACGAAAGTTTGAGATCGTCAAAGCCCAAACAACCAAAGTAGTTGGGAGCCGTTGATATGGGTTGGACAGGTGTCACCCAATCGTGAACTTCGAAGGATCATACTCGAGGGTTTTTGTGAAGTAGTGTTTTAGAATATCCCGAAGTTCCAAAGATCGAAGTGTTTGAGGGTCATTGATCACAAAGGGACCACGTGGATCGTTGATCTGTGAAGGGACGCATGGAGGATGTAGACTCACTCCGTTAGACATTCGTTGGATCAAAGAGGAAAGGTGTCAGAGGATCTGACACTCCAGATATTTGTGGTGGTTGAGATTTGAGATCGCCAAAGGATGAAGTCCCGAGCGGACTACAGTCGTTCATCTGGAAGCAGACGTGTGGCACCAGATATGGAACTTTGGGTACGAAGCACTTTGGAGGATAACAGAGGGCGAAAGCATTGAAGTCCTGAAGGAGATCTTGATCGTTGATCGAGGAGGAGGTCGAAGGACCATCAATTTGGTTGAAGAGGCCAAAGTCCCTAAGCAGGAGCAGAACCATCGATTGAAGAGGATGTGTGGTAGATGATCTGCCATTTCAAAGAAATCTCTTTGAAAGAAACGAGAATTTGAGAATTGTCGAAATCAGGGAGGAGATTTTGGCCATAGATTAAGGGGTATAGGTGTCGATAAATATTCCACTCCGGAATATTGTCATATGGGAAAACAAAAGTTTGAGAGTTGAAACTCCCGAAGTTCAGAAAACCAGAATGAGACGTAGTCATTGATCTTAACAGGAGCTATGTGTTGAGAGATCATGGAGATTTGGAATCACACATTTGTGTAAGGACACAACCCAAGGACACATCCGAAGAAGGGGCTTAGCAAAAGGAGATTGCAGAGCATGAGAAATTGAGATTTACGAAGGCTGGAAACCTGAAGTAAATTAGGGTCATCGATCTGAGAAGGTAAATCGACGGTAGGGAATCATTGTGGGGAGCAGAGGCGAAATTAGTGAACGCACCAGTTCACAGTCCGCAATGCACTGGATTCGTTGATCTCGTCAAGGAAGGATATCAACGGGCACGATCAAAAGAAGATCTTGTGAGCACTTTCAGATTGTGGTGACAAGTCTCTTTTGTAAAGGGTGAGCACGTTGGCGGCCCACAATTGTTGTAAATCGTTGATGGACAAGGCAAATTGATAACAATTGAATCATGATCGTAGAAACCAAGCGGGTCTGATAGGACCTACACACAAAAGAAAAGGGGACCTGTGTAAGATTAATAGGGGTCTAGCAAAGGCCCAAAGAGTCAATTCGACTCATAAGAAAGAAATATCCTAGACCGACAGGTCGCAAAACCCTACGAGGGTAGGGGGGCTGCATCATGAAGTCAGCGGTTCAAAACCATTGACTTACCTTGTGTGCCACGTGAGGGGCCGGGTTGGCATGCATGGAGGTTATAGTGGTAGAAGTTGGATAACATGACCCCGTGTCATGCAAGGATGTGCCCAACTAGTTGTTGATTCAACTAGTCACAAAATAAATTAAATAATAGTAATAGACATTAATTATTAATTCCATTAATTAAATTTATATGTGACAAATCTCTTACAAATATATTATTGATAATGATCCTTGATCAACTTAGATTTCAATAGAAAATATACATAATAATAATATAAATAAATTATGTTATTCTAATTTATTATTTATTTTGATCGTTAAAACAATAAACTTAATACATAGTAACTCACGTATAATATTTTCCTTTGTTGACTACAAAATGTTGTCAACCTCCTAATATAATAAAATATAGTACTCAATATAGACAATATTACTTACTATGTATATAATTAAAATTATTATAATAGTAAGAAACGGGTTGGTATTATGTTATTAAATAACTTTTATATAGGTCACTCTAAAATTGTGCCAACCTTATACTAGTATACTAACTCAACACTAGTTAGTATATTAAATTATAATTAAATTGATTAATAATAGTAAGAGACACACTATTAATGTCATTAAATAACCTTAATAAACTTAGCTTTTAATATAAGTTATAAATAATATTAATAGAGATAATGTAAGGAATCCAAGTCTAAGACTCTAAAGATTTTCTACTCCAAGTTTATGTAAATTTGATTTTATATAGTTTATCATGATAAATTTATCACAAAAATGGTGAATATATACATTCAAAGTAGTGAACAATATCACAATATTTCTAATTTAGTTCAAAATTCTAAATTCACTATTTCTGATTTAGATCCATCTTTTTACTTAACACAGATGTTAAGATGTAACTAAATCAAGATCCACTATTTTGATCTAGATCCACTTAACTTTTAATAGAAAAATATTAATAATAATCATGGAAATAAATTATAATGGTACCTTTATAATGATACACGAGAGTTTATAATGACACCTTTATAACAAAAAAAATGATGAATATATACATTCAAAGTAGTTAATTAAGCGATTTTCTAATTCCTTATTTTGAAAAAAAATATCTACCTAAAATTCTAGATCCATTATATATTTCCAAATTTAATGAAATATGTATTTAATAATCCAACTAATATTGTAGAGAACAAACATCTCCGGAAAATTAATAATGTCATCAAATATCCACATATTGTTTCCATTTACATACACTACCACTTTAGCATTTTTTTGTAATGAAGTCATTGAAAAATATCTTTGTGCTAAGGACTATTGGTACATGTAAGTAATTTTCTCTATAAGTTATCATATAATATTTCCAATCATTGTAATTCTCTACATCTACTCTATAATATGATGATTTCATCTTCTTCTATGTTTTTACCTTTTCTAGGCATGACACGAAAGATAGGGGCCATAGATGTTAAATCTCCCACTTGTTCTTTATAGTCATAAGTTTGATTCCATAAATGTTGTTGGAAAGGTGTTCAAATTTTTTTATTCAACACTAATTACGCCGAAAGACATATACCTATTGACAATGGGCACAATTAATCACCTTTTAATCTAAAATTTTAATTTGATGGCTAACAATTGAAGATGTTGGCATATTCTTAGTCGTCCTCCCAAATCAATGAATGTGATTTACTCTTCATAAATTTCTTGTATTTTTGAATGCATCAGTTAACCTATTTACCTTTTAACATTTACCTAATCATATGAAGAAATTACAACATGCTTCATTTTCATTTCTTGGTTGTGGGCACGTTTCGTTTTCCAGTTGTCTGTGCATTTCATATTGGATCGTCAAATTCCAGTTGTCTACACATTTCATCATTCTAGTTGCGGGAGGAAGCTTTGACATCACCTTTCGACATTCATCAACCACGGTTTTGAGTGGCTGTGCTAGTCCTAATGATTTCTCTACAAACTCTGATTTCCTTTATATATATAAAAAATGATATACATTCTTGGAAACTTGTCATTGATGGACACTATATGGTCATGGTCCTATAAGAAAGAACCTTGGAAGCCTAGGGATAATCCTACAATAGTTCAAGTTTGGTATCATGTTTTAGCTATTCATAGCGACAATTTAGATGCCTAAATCATTCTATTTGACTAATTATTTATATATAAATTATTCCTAAACATTCCCAATGATATAGGTATCACTACATAAATCATTATTCAAAATTGATGGAATTTAAAATATCATCCTTGGCATGTTGATTAAAAACCATTATCATCAAATGATATTAAAGAATATGATGACACAAACCAAGAGGGAAAACATGTTGATGATGAAATGGATGAATGGAAAATGTTATCTTGTCTCATTCCTCCTAATTATATTGAGGTGCCTATGACTCTCTTGGTCGAAGAGACTTTGACTTGAATCATACATGGGATAATAATATGTGGTTAGGTTCACCAATAGAAAACCCAATTAATTTAATACAAAATGCATGTTCACACAGACCAATCATAGATTACTCTCATGGTACATTTATTTTTCTATATTCATTGTCTGAAACATAATGACTTACTTTTGGAATTACTTTTCAGCATTTTAATCAAGTACATAACAAAAAGCCACTGAAATTGATTATTCAAAGAATTACAGGGACTAAAAATTCATACATTATACATTGTATTATCCAATAATTGAGTGTGCATGCTCAATTAATTGGAAGAGACCATTACTATCCCTTTCACCTACTAGTGTAGCCACTTTCAATATACAAGCTAGAATAATGCACTCAACACTCAAAATTCCTATTAAATATTTTCAACCTTTACATAGCCCATCCCTTGGGTTGTTTCAAGAGGAAATGAGACATGTTAAATAAATTTATATCAATGACATGCACTAATGACATGCACTGAATAGGAAAAAATGTATTCATATAAATCGATTCACACTTGCATGAATCATTTCTAGAAAAAAATTGGTTCCATTCGGTGGTCAATCAATAATTCTTATTGGGTAGCTTCTTCAATTACCTCATGTAAAAGATAAACCATTGTATTTAGGTAACCCAACTAATAACATTTTTTGGAAAGATTT
>SNQJ01S0173538.1:4721-20327 GCA_010110895.2 Picea sitchensis | reverse complement strand
CTATGCAAGATAAAGTATGGCCTATGACAAATTATTCTTCCATGTAAAATGTAAGGAACAAACATAGTAGCCTTTATTTAAATTGAATTACTGGGCAATATATAGAAAATCTTGTCATCCATGTTTAACGACACACAGAAAAAAAGGTACAAAATAAAATGAAAAGAAATACAATAGATTGGAAAACACCACAAAAAAATAAAACCGCAAATATTCTATATTCAAATAAGATGGGTTACAAAATACAATTGAGATTATTTGCCACAATGAATGCGATTTGGCCTGCTACCGACCAATAAAAAATATGTACAATAATGAAGCTTGTCGACAGTCTTCTTGATGATCAAATGCTTGATTCGTAAAAAACAACAAGTTGAATATCAATTTCGGGTCTTGGACTTAATTGATGCTGCCAACTAGATCTATCCCAGTTTTTTGAATAACTTGTCTCTTCTAGATATGGGTTGCTTGCATTGGATAGTTATTCAACATTCCATTCTTTGTTAAGTATTAATTTCCCTCTGTCGTCGAAAACTTGGGGTTTAAGGTGCCTTCCTTGTAATGTTCCTGAGCATTGACATCCGAGACAACTTAGAAATGCAATTCAATCCCAATTCAAAGTCGAGGGATTCGTTTTATGTGACGTCAGTTATGGGGGAAACAAATCCTGTTAGGCAACAAAAGCTGAGACAGAAAAAAAATTCAAGTACATTGTGACTGCTATTCTCCCTGTATTTGATCATCTGTTTGGTTGAAAAGTCTGCCTAAAGATATGTATGTTGAACTTCTTTGTTTTATTACAGTAAATTGGAAGGAATGTCCAAGCCAACTGCAAAATGTTTTTCTGTTGAAGTACATCACTTCTTCCGGTAGCACAGGTCTACCAAGTGTATCAAATGCTGCAGATCGCATCAGAATATATCTTTCATCGTAGGGGTGGAAAACATGGCGACCCACAGAAAGGTCTGGAATGTTCGGAAGTGATGCCAAATATTACTCCATGCTCAAATATACTCAGTAGGAAATTATAAAATTGGATACCAACCAATATGAGAAACTGCATGGGAATTTGAATCAATATTCTGAAATTACATAACGTTTTATGCCAAAGTTGTAACAAAATTGACAGACAATCAGTTTCTATGTCAAATAGTGTTGAGCGACCTCTGGATGCATCAAGAGACTCGACATACAATCAAATTTCGATCCAGGTAGTTTCACCTTCAGGCATCTACATAGGTGATGACCCCAGGATCAAGATAGCTTCGGCCTCAGACATTGACATTGGTGGTGGAAATGGGAACAATGCTACTCACTGCACTGCGATAATGTGGTGAAAAAGCAGGGCTGTCATTGTCAAAGTACTTAAACTGCAGGATTGTCAGACCTGCAAAGAACATCGATTTTAGTGTTGCTTTCTCACAAAATCTACAATGTTGGTTTGAGTCCATAAATATTTGGACGTCGGGTGTCCTGTGCGATAATGACCTTGACATTTGGCACATGCCAGACATCTATTATCTGACATTGCAGTGTTAATGAAATTTCCATAGTGGATGACGACTCAATTGCATTGGCACAAACAATATTAATTGTGTGATTACTTAACATCCTTGAAGGACGTGAATCCCAAACAACGCCTAAAACTTTTCGAGCAGGCGTCTGTTCAAAATAATTTAAGAAAAAAAAAATTGTATGGTTTGAACATTTTATTATTATTATCAAATATCACATAAACTGTAACAAAAGAAATGCATTTTCCCCATCCAACGCAAGAGAAAAAGTAGGAAGATTGACATTAGGTTGAAACATATCTGGAAACACACCACTACATTAAGGTCTCTTCTAAAGAACGAAATAAGATGATTACATGAAGGTGGTAGTAAAACGTGATTTTCAGAAATCAAATCATTACTTGAACACGCGAGACCTCTTGCAGAAGGTGGTAGTATAAAGTAATCCTCATAAAATGTTGCAAAGTCCATAATCCAGTTATATGCGTAGGAGTAGTAAAATAAAAAATGTGCAGTAGCGATAAACAATTGATTGTATGTGGAGTCTGTAACTACATCCAGATTATATTGAACAAACTTTGACAAAGAACATGGCTTTCTGTCAAGTTTGTTACTACACCCCGAAGTAGCTCAACAAACTTTGAAATAGAAACTTCTGTAATTTTAGTATGTCGTTTTATCCACCTATACAATTTCTCTTACCCACTTTTGGGTACATTCGCGAATGGATTAATATTTTGTGTCATTTTCGAATATTACAGACCATTTTGCAAGCCACGGTAATTGCGGCTCCTCTGACGAAGAAAAATTCTTGTGTGCTCTGCAAAATTCGATAAACTTGCCAAATCTATGTTGTTGGAAGAAACTATATACTTCAATGAAGGAGAATTTTGCAGGTGACCTGAAAATCCCTTCCAACTCCCAACAAGAAAACAAAGAAGATCAACAAACAAATCTCCAGGCATGCTTTTCAACCAAGCAAAGCATCGAATATAAGGAGAACACCAACCAAAAGATACTTGTTTTTTTTTCCATGTCCAAGTTTCTGTTGGATAACAGAGTTTTTTTTTTGGATCATAGCTCACGTCACATAAAACCATTCTCTCTTCTTTCATTTGGGCCTCAATGGTATCTCTAAGTTGTCTTACACGTCCATGACCAGGAACATTAGAACGAAGGCACCCTAAAGCCCAACTCATTGATGATAGAGAGAAATGGCAATAGGTATTTAAATGTAACGCTGGAGGATGACAATATGATCTTCTGCAGATTTTGGTTTAATTCATCTTAATGATAGATGCCCTCAATATTTTCGCTTATTAATGCCAATATTTTTGAATATGTGCATTGAATAATGAATAATATCACGTAATAACATTCCCATATCCGAGTAATTTCTCAAATCTCACAACATGTAACATATGCACAATATTAAAGAGGGACATGACGTCAAGGCCTCTGTGGATGACACGTTCGTGGATGGTAGCGAGGTAGTACAATATTGCACTGTTACTATGATGAAGCCTTTAAAAAACTAAAAGAGCCAATATTTTTTTTGCAAATTCAAAATGCAGGCAATTTTTTTTATCAGATCCCATAATATTCGCCTGTCTATGCATTTTAATGGGAGATGTCCTTGATCTTTCCGCTTATTAACGCCAATATTTTTGAACCTGTCTGGTCGGTTGTCACTTTTGAAAGCATAATTAATGTCCATTGGGAAGGGTGGAAGGTAGCGGGGATGGAGGGTAGCGACAAAATGCTTTTAAACTTTTCTAAACCCGGGAATGCGTGAACCCACAAAACTTTGAAAACTCGACTAAGTATGGAAGCGCAGGTCGAACAGAAAGAATCATCATAAGCAGAAGCAGGGTTGCGAGTTCGAGGAGTGCGGGGTCGAATTGTAGAGCACGAAAGTTCTGGGTGCAAGATGTATACACCGAACACGAGTTATAGTTCGATAGCACCTATCCACGAAGCCACGTTCATAAATTGGCTAAGGTTGCAACCGAATGATGATACGTCAGAATCGTGATGTGAATATATAGATGGAGATAACGATTTGTCAGTTCGCCACATCGGGAACCCGTGAGCACAGAAACGTGAGAAAGTATAGAACCATAAACGCATAATAGAGCGGAAGAACAAAAGGTAAAAAACGAGAAAGTTTACAAGAGGAAAAAAAAAGGGAGAGAATAACTATATCGCTCAGACAACAACATTTACTCTCATAACTATGAAACCATAGTAAGACATAAACCATGGAAAAAACATCGCCAGCTATGAAATATAGTTGGAACTTGAAAAACTCTGGTTGAAGCTGTAAGAGATGCAATTTATATCTACTGCAAAATTTTGCATGTTATTTTATCTTAATAGTATTTTATGGGGAGCCAACTGCAAAACAATGTAACAACAGATCCAACTGCTGATGCAGCACCCCAACATTGCAAAGCTTAGGAAAACAAGAGAAAGCAACAAATAACAACCCAGTTAAGAAGCACCAAAAGGCCCAACTACAGCCGCAGGACCCAAACCCTACAAAGTTGAATCAAACAACAATAAGCAACATCCAACGAACAAAGAAGCAAGCACAACCAGTGGACCAGGAATGTCACAGTTCCAATCGTGGTTGTAGAACCCCAAACGTGCAAACTGCAACAAGAAGAACAAACAAACAACAACAACAACAACAACATGCAAATAAGAAATCAGTGGAGATGCAAGAAGTAAGCATGAACCAATGAACCAACAATGCCGCTGAAGTACAATATTGCCCAAATTGACTGCAGAGAACATTGCATATAAAAAAAACAACAGAAGAAAATGTATTGTAACAAGCCTGCTAAGTAAACATTTAACGTTGCGAAGCAGGTTAGGTAAACATTTAAGTCTGTCAGAAATGCTCTGTAAACATTTAAGAAAGAATGCAGTGTGGCAGGTCTCTTACGTACCAAAAGAACATTTATTATAATTTATTATAAAATAAAATTAGTAACAATAGTTTGAACAATAGAGAATGTATTTGAAAGACAAATTTTGGATATGCTAGCATATCAAACATTGGGATAAATTTAGCTAGCAGAAAATGCTAAGACAAACATTTGTACTAATGCTAGCATTAATCCACCTTCAAGCAATGCATAAGAAAAATATATGATTCAAAAAAATTGTATACGATCAAAAAGGTTGGATATGCTAACATATAAAATATTGGTAATAACTAAGCCGACAATAAGACCTCCAATCTGTTATCCAATCAGATCATTACATATATGGTACTTTTTATTATATAAAAATCAATGTTTTTATCTCCCTAGCTCCAACAATGGATATTTTGCAAATATTTGTGGTCAAAGGACAAACAAATATGAAGTCAACTAATTATCGATCGCTATAGTCCCTCTATGCCTACGGCAGGGACTAATAAGAATTAGGTTACCCAACTAACTCACTGGAGATGGTAGGAATTAAGTTACATAAAGTACTGGAAATAATAAACCAGAGATCTTGGCTGAAATAGAGTCATGCCACTTATGGCCCACATCATACATGTACAATCACACGTTTTTCCTCCAAACAACGTTGAACAAAAGCTAATTGAAATTTATTTCTGACTACTTTACAATTAACATCCACATCTTAAGGCTTGCAATGACATCCACATATTGTAATTTATATAAAACAACCCATCGATTATCTTTGGATAAATCACTTGTGGCATGCATTTATTTTTTCAAGAATTCTAGTTGTAGAGATTAATGTGGTTGTCCCTCAAACTTCTATACTTACAAAATGTGAAAATCATGATTAAGGATAAATGGTGGTGAGTTTTCATCTTGAGAATTTGGAGCTCGTGAAACTTTTGAGAATACTTTCCTGTGGGTTTCGAATTCGCAGTTGGAGATCAGGTTTACACGTGCTGGCAGGGTTTGAACTACGATATGAACTTGGGAAAGTGCTGGGTAAATTTTTGGTTTCTCTGGACCTGGAGGGAGCTCACGAGAGACTGGTTTTTTTTCACAGTGAGTGGGTATCTATTGGGAAAAACTCCATTGGGGATTCAAAAGTTATTTGTAGAAAATGTTCTTTGTTAACAGTACAACATTCATCCAAGTTCGAATTTGTTAGTTTTCATTTAGTGCGACAAATATTGTTATTGATCATTTGATGTTGTTAATAAGTTCATTAAACCCTGGGTATCTATTAGAAATGGGAGATTTTTCATTTCTACTTACATTGAGGTAGATTATGTCTCAAAATATAGGCAAACAATCAACTTAGTTCAAAGATCCAAATATGATAATGAGCAAGAGAGGGATGGGTAACGAGTAATTTTCACTAAATTAGGCAATAGGTAGTGGAAACACTAGCTTTCAATGCCTTTTACATAGTTATAAACATTCAAAAGAGATAGTGAACATCCATGGTTAACATTAGGAGACAAACAAAGAGGCCCATTTGGTGTGAATAAAGCTAGAAATATGTTACGCATTTGGTTTAAAAGGCTCTACCATGCATATGATTCTTTGGTTGTTTCTAGTGATGGTATGCCAAAAAACATGAAGTGAAAATAAAAAGAGGAGCTTAAAACTAATGAGTGCAAGGTCATCTTCTCCATAGCCTACTCCCTAGATCCCTAATGATTGCTTCTATGCCAGTCCTCAGGTGTTTCTCTTGCAAGGAAGAAGTCGGTCTAATTGGATTCAAATATCCATGTTGAAGGACTATATTCTCATGCTCCTCCTTATGAAAGAAGTTACAAAATGAATTTCTACTTGAGTAGAAAGAGTTAAATAGAACAATGCATACATAGTTAAGTAGAAGAAAAAGAACGGTGGAAGAATGCAGAAATTGAAAGAAAGGTTTGCTAACTTGTATAATTTGCATTTTAAATAAAAAGTCTTTTTAAATTAGATTGGAATTTTTCAAATTGACATTTACATAATTTTTATTATTGAATTTTATCCTTATTAAAATAGATGCTTATTAATATAAATACATTTTTTTTAAATAAAAAACTATTTTATTACCTTGGTTTAGCAAAAATCACACATGTCTAAGTATACACTAGAGCACACCATTTGTTTTGCCACCGCAGTGGAAACCAGAACACGTGGACACCATTGTTCATAAACCTTAAAAAAGACATATGTCAAAAACACAGGGACTTGCCACCTGTTCTACCACAAGCGTGGAAACCAGAACAGGCGGTGGACTGAGTGCCTCGACCAACTATTGATACAGAACCAGAGTTTGTGGTGCGCAAAAAAATTAACACTAAGACCAGAGAAAAAACCTATAAGAGCACTAGACATGAGGAAAACCCGGGCGTTCATCCCGACGAAGTCAGAAGATGAAAGGCTGGCAGTAAGTCAGGCATCGAATTTTCACGGCCTCGCTTGATAGGGAGTCGTACAGGATGTTCAAGTGCTTGTTGAGGGTGCGTTGGTTGTGCTGCTACTGTGCCAAATCCTTGCGCATCTCGAAGATCAAGACCATATGGTCTTCTGTAAGTCTGCAAGAGCTCGGAGTCGGGTGAGCCTACTCTTTAGCATTGTCATCATCCTAGTTTGTTCTAGGGTCCTCGTCCATGGTAGCAGTGGAAAAATCCTTAGCAGCGATAGAATATGTGGTAGGGTCCTCTTCCATAGTGGCAGCAAAATTATGTCCAGAGTGCTCCTCCTAAAGAGGAATTTACTCTTCCACAATGCAGCCTATCTCGGTTGGCTCTTGGAAAGGGGTGGTGGTGCAAGTGGCCGACCATTGTTCCAAGGTGGTTGTCGGAAAGAATGGCAGAATTTCCTCCCAGTTGGGCGGAATTTCCTCTTCCACCGTACATACTTCATGGAGAGCCTCTGTGCTTGAAGGATGGGGCTTCGGTTGAGTAGCCTCATGCCAATTCTGATCAGAGTAGGGTGAGTGGTCTGAGCTACCGCCTAGGATGAGAGCAAAAGAGGYTGGTCCCAKAMGTTTTTTCCTGCCAAACYGACTGTAATAGGCTAGGCGTCGCCGAGACTTACCTCTCTCACAAGGCATGGCTAAACAAAGAGTAGGGAGAATGGAATCAAYAGTCGTGTGAGTAGGAGACATAGAGTGGAATGCCAAGGCATGAAGCAAAGCAAGCAKAATAAGACCATGAACTGCGACCGAATGCCCAATACAGGACCCTCCATAGGACGATAAGACCYGAAGGATGGAGGAGTTGATGGCTCTGGTAKCCATTAGTGTAGTAGTAATGGCCATTAGTTGTTTCGTCCTGATGCCAAGGAACTGAACCTGAGTCTCCATTAARACCCAACGCACTAAACCTTGGCAGACATGAAAAATAGACATCAYGACTGGATATGGGAGGAGGGTGGTGGCCAGGGGATTTAACTACCCTCRTATCCGCCCCAGCCATTAACGCGTGTGCTCCATGTGTCACCCCATCTGGGGAGAGGTAGTCCTGTAGAGATAGTYCTTGGCACTATTGTAGAAGTTGTGAATCCTCAYGGTCCAGGGTGTTGATGATGAGGAGCTCTGCCTGARTATTGACACCTTCATTGGCTAGTTGGTTTGCTACTTTGTTGGCCTCCCGTTTAATGTTTGAGGGGATGAGAGTAATGGGAGGAAGTAGTGAGGCTTGTAGAAGAGAGAGGGGACCTGTGAGGCACCAACTGGGTGTGATTTTTTCCGGATCTGATCCCTGGATAATTTTTGTGGCTAGTGAGATGGTGACTTTAGAATCTCCTTCGATTATTAGGAGCTACAAACTGAGTTTTAAAGCTAGTTGGAGACCTTTGATGAGACCCCAAAGCTCGACAGAGTTGTTCATATCATGCCCCAGAAAGCCCGCTTAGAGGTGCTTGATTTTCCCTGTGACGTCTCTGATTACCGCTCCAAAGCCCGTTGTTCCGGGATTTCCCTTGGAGGCTCCATCAAAATTCAGCTTCCAAAAACCTGGGGGGGGGTATCTCCAAAAGGTGGAGCATCGATCTGGATGGGTTGGGGGATTGGAGAGAAGAAGAGGGTTATTTGGGGTGATTGTCTTCCAGGCAGTGAGTATGTTGGATTCTGGAGGGACATCGGGGATATCCTCTTAAGTCCAAGTCTAAATTGGAATTGTTTTCCAAATGCTTGATGTAATCTTGTCCCAGATATCGGAGAGGCGAGAGGGTTGAGAGTGGAAGATGCGTCGGTTTCTCTCTTTCCAAAGCTGCCAAATAATAAGACTTGGCATAAGTTTCCAGATTATGTTTAGAAGTGGGATTTTGTAGTCCCCTGATCCCCAATTCCTTATAGTGCTGGGTATGCTAGTTTTGTCACGCTTTGTTTGCCTCATGATTATTGTGGCTTGGTCCGAGATCTTATTACTGACTTGACATTGGTTAAAGATGTGTTCCATGGTTTTTTCYTGTTGGTTGCATAAGTGAMAAATGGAGGACCCAATGAAGCCATGTTTCCTGAGGTTATCCTAGGTGAGGAGTCTATTCTGTACTAGGAGCCAAAGAAAGGTGGAGAACTTTGGCCAGAGCTTGGTCTTCTAGATTATGTGCTAAATGTGACATTTTTCCTGATTGTGGAAGTTTTCTTGAATCTGATAGGCCTCCTTGATTATGAAAGTACCTGTCGTGGAATATCGCCAGCGGGGGATGTCCTTGTCTATACTGATACATATTTTCTTGTTGCCCACTGTTTCTAGCCAAGGTTGCATCTTGAAATTGCCYGATAGATGGAGGTCTTCATGAAGCACTTTCCAACTGCGCTAGGGGGTTTGGGGTTGGGTATTAAGCCAGAGATCAACTACTTTGAATCCTCTTAACTATGGAAGGTAGGTTTGATAGGGAATTAGGCTCTCCAGAGATTGATAGGGAGGGAGTTGCTGCCAGGCATCTGTCCAGAATTGAGCACTTTGTCCATTTCTAACTTCCCAGAAGGCATGCTTTTGGATGAGTGGGCAATTGCGCTAGGCTACATTCCAAATATTAGAGCCTTGGATCTGATCGTTGAACCTTATGAGTTCCTCTTGTTGTAGATAAGGGGTATATTTGTGCCTCCAGAGTCGCATCCAGAGTTGATGAGGATATTTTAGCCATCGCCACCAGATTTTTGCTCCCATGACGCTGTTGAGTTTCCTTGGATAACGGAGCCCCAAGCCCCATAGAGCCGTGGGTTTGCAGAGTTTATCCCAACTGACAAAGCCCATGTTTTCCCATGTTTGTGGCCATGCCAGAGGAAGTTTCACTGAAGATTTCTTATGTTTTTTATGATTGTTTGTGGAGCTACCAAAGTTGAAAACATGCAGGCTGGAATGGCTTGAAGCACTGATTTCAGGAGGACGAGCCTCACAGGGAGATTAAGGGTTCTGAAGGTCCAGGAGCTTAGGCGATTGTATATTGAGAGGATAAGGGAGTTCCATGAGGTATTTCGAGCTATTGAGTCTGTCAGGGTTAATCCAAGGTATTTGGATGGAAGGAAGCACCGAGGGATGTCAAGGAGGCGGGAGATGTGTCATTGGATTGTTGCTGGTGTGTTTAAGAAGAAGAGTTGTGATTTCTTGAGATTGAAGGTGGTACCAGAGGTATCACTAAAGTCTGAGAGTATGGTGTGGAGTTTGGCAGATTCCATGGAAGTGGGGGTGTTTAGGAGCAAGGTGTCGTCAACAAACTGGCTGTGAGAAGCTGTAGATTGGATCTTGTGAATAGAGAGACCTTGTAGGGTGCCATTAGCGATTGAGGTAGACAAGTACTTCCCTAAACCTTTGACCATGATCACAAAGATAAAAGGGGAAAGTGGGTCTCCTTGGCAGATGCCTCGGGTGGGGGAGAAAGGCCTGGAGGGGACACCATTGACTAAGATAGAGAAAAAGGAGGAGGAGGTGATTTTCATGATCTAGTCTGTCTAGGCCGCACTGAACCCAAAGGCTAAAAGGATGGAGTGCATGTATTTCCATCTTAGTTTATCAAAAGATTTATAGAGGTCAAGTTTTATGAGCATACTTGGAGTACGAGTAGTCTTGAATGAGTGGATTATTCGTGCACCATGATTATGCTATCCATGATGTGTCGCCCCTCCACATAACCTGTTTGTTCCTTGGAGATGATACAAGGGAGTATAGGTTTGAGCCTAAGAGCTATGACTTTTGTGATGAGCTTGTAGATCACATTGCATAGGGAAATCAACCAAAATTGCTTTGGGTTAGTGACATGCTCTTCTTTAGGAATAAGGGTGAGGAATGTGGCATTAAGAGATGATAGCACTTGCTTTGAGGTTTTTGATTCCTCCACTAGTGTCCAAACCTCTTCTCGAACCATTGGCCAACAATAATGGAAGAAATCAGTGGTAAAACCATCCGGCCCAGGGGCCTTACCTGGTGGAATTTCCTTGATAGCCTGATCAACCTCTTCTTGTGTGATCGATCTCATAAGGGATTTATTCATCTCAGTGGTGATGAGCATGGGGATATGCTGAGTGATTCTTCTGATGACTGGTGTTCTATCAAAAGGGACTTATGAGAGAAGCTCTTTGTAGTAGGTAACTAGCTCGTCTTCAATGTCTGCATGGTCCAATAGAGTGTTTCCCTATGAGTCCTCAAGCTTTGTAATGCAGTTGATGTACCGTCTTTGGATCATGGAGTGATGGAAGAACTCTGTGTCCCCCCCCCCTCCTTTAGCCATTGAACCCGAGATTTCTGCTTCCAAAGAATCTCCTCCCGTTTGTGTCGTTCCGCAAGTTGCTTCTTTAGAGTCATTTCCTCCTGTAGAAAGGATTCTGAGTGTCCCACAACAATGGAATCATATTGAACCTCCTACAGTCATTTTTTAAGGGCCTTTTTTGCAAGGAAAATGTCCCCAAAAACATTTTTATTCCAGTCCTGGAGCTATAGTTTGAAATTTTTTAGGCACTGTTGGAATTTGTACATCCGCGTGCCATGCTCAATTTCTGCATTGGCCCACTAGGTACGGGAAAGTTCTAAGAAGTCTTGGTGGGTTAACCAGAGTGTCTCAAAGCGAAAGGATTTGAACTTTGGTGCTTTTGTTGTCTCTACCCAAAGCTAGAATGGCCAATGATCTGAGCCGACCTTTGGTAGGATGTCCGCCTCAATGAGTGGGCCTTCAAGCATTATGTTTTCCGAAATTAGAAAATGATCTAGGCGACTAGAAATGTGTTGGGTCCCTGCTCACTTGTTGGTCCAGGTAAAGGGGCCATTCATTGTCTCTATGTCAATTAGATTGAGGCTATATATAAGGTGGCGAAACTTGTTACTATCCTGGTCCAGGATTTTTAGACCCCCACTTTTTTCCTCTAAGCTGAGGATGATGTTGAAATCTCCTCCCAAGATCCATCGTTCTTGTTCTCTTAGTGTGTTGATGTAGGAAATACTGTCTAAGAAGTGATCTTTATCTTGATTGAGCTGAGGGTCACAGGCATTGGTAATGACTCTTGCTTTGCTATATCCTATTACTCTGTATTTAGCGGTGAGCATTCCCACTATTTAATAGGCGGGTTCCAGGATGATTGTGGTTGGATTACAAAGGATGGCTAATCACCCTTCTGCGCCTTTGGAGTCAGTGTGGGTGAATTTACAGTGCCTCCAGCATATTTTGAATGTTTCTTCTGCAATATTACTTGCACTTTTGGTTTCCTGAAGTAGCAATATGTCAGGGTTTTCTGATTTAGCACAGTTTCGAAGAATCCTTTGTTTGGATCTTCCATTGAGACCTCTAATATTCCAAGTGATGATCTTCATCATATTTAATTGCAGGGAGAGTGAAAAAAGCCTTCCGAGAGGCGTTGTAATTACCCTGAGTTAATCATGAAGTTGCCTACCTCCTTGATTAGTTATTGTGCCAAATTGTGCCCCCATATTTTGCTTTCTTTCTAGTTCCGCTTGGGATCTGGATCGAGCTCTAGGTGTACCCTAGGCGAGAGGTGGCTCCTGCTGTGGTGTCAATGGAGACTTTGTGAACTTTTATGAGTTGTTCCACTGGAATGGACTATAGTTCTTTCTGGTTGAAAGCATCCTCCAGCTTATCAAGGTCGATGTCTTCAAGTTCCTTTTCATCTATCTGCATTATGATGTCACCGTCATCGTGGTCTCGGATTTTTCCTGGCATTGTGTAAGCTTGGGGATTCTTGCTTGAGATCTGTTCTAAAAAAAGATCAAGGGTTTGTTTATCCTTATCAGTTCCTTTGCCTGGTTTTGTGGGGGTTTTCCACCTCCTCTGTGTCTGGTAACTTGCTGAGAGTGTCGAAGGAGTTTCTAGTTGGGATCTNTTCTTGCTTGAGATCTGTTCTAAAAAAAGATCAAGGGTTTGTTTATCCTTATCAGTTCCTTTGCCTGGTTTTGTGGGGGTTTTCCACCTCCTCTGTGTCTGGTAACTTGCTGAGAGTGTCGAAGGAGTTTCTAGTTGGGATCTGCTTGTTTCCTATTGGAATGGATTTTTTCGATGTGTGTCTCTTGCGTCCCTGCACGCGGGTGAAATAATCTTGCTGTGCTTCCTCTATTGTTGGTCGATTTGGTGCATTGAGGGGGAAGTCTCTGGAGAGATGCCCATGTTCATGATATTTTTGGCATATGAAGGGGATGTGTTCGTAGTCTATGATCTATGTCCATTTTTCGTCTTGATGCTCTATGGTAACAAATCCTGGTAGGAATTTTGAGATATTCATGCATAGGAAGTGTATTTTCGCTGCTTCATGGCCTCGGAGGATTTGACATACCTTCCTAGTGTGTTTCCAATGCCCGTCGGGATTTCCTCGAGCCATAACTCTTGGGGGAGGGAATACAAGCGTATCGAGACCAGGGCACAAGAAAAGTCCTCCTTTTCCGGGAAGAAGCGATATGTCTAAAACCACAGATATAATCGAGTCGAGTTGTAGAAGTAGGGACCATTTTCAAAAACCCCATCTTTATCCTCCAGGTTGTATAATATTATTGTGAAGAATCCTTTCGAGCTTAGTTGCAGTTCATAGTCACCTTTCGGATTCCACCAGTGCTTGATCCTTTTCATGAGATCCTTCTTGGATGGCCAGATCCCTAAAAAAATTCCTATCAAAGGGTGATCTTTCATAAACTATGTATGTTCTCCTACCCTTGTGGATTTTATTACATATTTTGGTGTTGTTGGCGCTTGTGGTATGCATTTACCTGCTTCCCAGTTCTGAGATGCCTTTGGATACGACGACTCGGCTTCCATGTCCATACTTTTCCTAGGGATTTGTTCATCTTGTAGTAGGTGTTCTATGAGGTGCGACAGTGGTTCAAAGGAGGGTTGTCGGGCCCTAGATCCATCCTTATCATTTGTTGTGGCGTTCCTAATTGAGGGGTTTTTCTCCCCTCCGTCTGAGGTCATGCTACGCAGGTATTTAAAAGCAACACTAGAGGATGACAATATGATCTTCCATAGATTTTGGTTTAATTTGTCTTAATGACAGATGCCCTCGATCTTTTCGCTTCTTAATGCCAATCTTTTCAAATATGTGTGTTGAATAGTGAATAATAGCACCTAATAACATTCCCATATCCGAGCAGATTCTCAAATCTGACAACATGTAACATATGCACAGTATTAAAGAGGGACATGACGTCAATTCCTTTGTGGATGAAACGTTCATGGATGGCAACAAGGTAGTACAGTATTGCACTGTTACTATGATGAAGCCTTTAAAAAACTAAAAGAGCCAATATTTTTTTTTGCAGATTCAAAATGCAGACAATTTTTTTTATCAGATCCCATAATATTTGCCTGGCTATGCATTTTAATGGGAGATGTCCTCGAGCTTTCTGCTTATTAAAGCCAATATTTTCGAACCTATCTGGTCGGTTGTCACTTTTGAAAGCATAATTAATGTCCATTACAAAGGGCAAAAGGTAGCAGGGATGGAGGGTAGAGACAAAATTCTTTTAAACTTTTTTGAACCCGGGAATGCGTGAACCCGCAAAACTTTGAAAACTCGACTAAGTATGGAAACGCAGGTCAAACGGATAGAATCATCATAGGCAGAGGTAGGGTTGCGAGTTCGAGGAGTGCGGGGTCGAATTGTAGAGCACAAAAGTTCTGGGTGCAAGATGTATACACCAAACACGAGTTATAGTTCGATAACACCTATCTGCGAAGCCGCGTTCATAAAATTGGCTAAGTATGCAATCGAACGACGGTCCGTCGGAATCGTGATGTGAATATATAGATGGAGATAACGATTTGTTAGTTTTCCACACTAGGAACCCGCGAGCACATAAACGTGAGAATGTATAGAACCAGAAACGCATAATAGAGCAGAAGAACAAAAGATAAAAAACGAGAAAGTTTACAAGAGGGAAAAAAAAGGGAGAGAATAACTATATCGCTCAGACAACAACACTTACTCTCATAACTATGAAACCATAGTAAGACATAAACCATGGAAAAAGCATCACCAGCTATGAAATATAGTTAGAGCCTAACAAACTCTGGTTGAAGCTGTAAGAGATGCAATTTACATCGACTGCAAAATTTTGCATGTTATTTTATCTTAATAGTATTTTATGGGGAGCCAACTGCAAAACAATGTAACAACAAATGCAACTGTAGATGCAACACCCCAACATTGCAAATCTTAGGCAAACAAGAGAAAGCAACAAAAAACAACCCAGTTAAGAAGCACCAAAAGGCCCAATTGCAGCTGCAAGACCCGAACCCTGCAAAGTTGAATCAAACAACAATAAGCAACATCCAACGAACAAAGAAGCAAGCACCAACCAGTCGACCATGAATGTCGCAGTTCCAATCGCTACTGCAGAACCCCAAACATGCAAACTGCAAAAGGAAGAATAGACAAACAAGAACAACAACATACAAATAAGAAATCAGTGGAGATGCAAGAAGCAAGCATGAACCAATGAACCAACAATGCCGCTAAAGTACAATATTGCCCAAATTGACTGTAGAGAACATTGCATATAAAAAAAACAATGGAAGGAAATGTATTGTAACAAGCCTGCTAAGTAACATTTAACGCTGCGAAGCCTGTTAGGTAAACATTTAAGTCTGTTAGAAATGATCTGTAAACATTTAAGAAAGAATGCAGTGTGGCAGGTCTCTTACGTACCAAAAAAACATTTATTATA
>SNQJ01S0173537.1:1619-14176 GCA_010110895.2 Picea sitchensis | reverse complement strand
AGAGAGAGAGAGAGAGAGAGAGAGAGAGATTTTTATGGAGAAATGTGTATTTCTCTGAAATACCTTTCCAACGGGCTATCACAGGCCTAAAATGGAGGTCGTATGCGAATGTTATGACCCTTGGAAGTTGAGGTACCAAATTACACCAACTTACCCATAGGTCCCACATGAATTTTGGTGTTTCACCTTCTAGGGTTAGGTTTTTGGATTTATAGGGTTTTGGCATTCATGACTAATATCAAAAAGGCCTCTGGAGTCTCATTGTAATCCATTCTTCTCAGATGGATGTGTGTAGCAGCCACATATTTTCTTAGAGATAGCTACCACCATTCGAGAAAGTGTTTCAGTTCTGCAGTTTTACAATTTCAACCTATTTCATTATTTAATATAAGATATTGTTCACTCGATATTTGTGTTATTCTTCATATCTCTATTTTTATTGTATTCATTTTATTAATCCGTTCGTTCTACTCCTAAATACGGATCAACCAGTGGAAACATTTACGATACAGATGGAGAAAACCCTTCCCGCTGAGAAAAAACTTTAGGCCATGGATGTCATGGTTCGAGGGATCCCTGCATGGTGGTGGGCGACCCACCACCCAAATATTCATAGTTAGGTGCAAGTATCCAAATTCATAAAAGTTTGATTCCAGTCTATTGTTGACTTTGAGCTAGCCAACCGATATAAGGGTATTGAGGACCCTTAGGAAAATATTTTGTTCTGTGAACGATGTTGGATATCTAAGAATATCCCTCGTGCACAATGAGTCCATTGGTTTTTCCACATAATGGACATGATTCCTAAAAGTGAGTGGAACCATATGAGTTCCCATTTTATTTCAACCTTTTGTTTCACCACAGAAGATCCAGTTCATAGAGAGGTGTTCTGCCAGATTAATGACTTCATTTTCCATCGACAACCAAAGGACACCAACCATAGGATGGTCTACTCATACCATCAGCTGATGGAAAAACTGAAAGAAGCAATTCATTATTGGAATATTGATGTGGACAATATTGATGATGAGAATCTCGACAACATCTAGATCAGAGAGTTTGAAGGAGAATGCACACTAAAGGGAAATGTGACAGAGATGATCACACCCAACTATAATGGCCCAACAAAAACCAAGAAATGCAATATTGGCACTAACGAGGCACCCAAGATGGTCAACATATGAGATTATTGGGATAAGGAGATGGTCACTTAGGTTGATGGCCTCCTTAAATAATATGATGACTTGTTTCCTTGAAGATTTTCAGAGATGAAGAACATTGTGGGATCATTGGGAGCCATGAAGATCCAATACAAACATGATGCCAAACCACTCAAGAGAATACCCTATCACTTAAATCCTAAGTACAAAGAAAAGGTGTTCAAAGAAGTAGATCGAATGTTGGATGCTAGGATCATTGTCCCTATGGAGAAATATGACTAGATTAGTCATATGGTCATGTAACCTAAAAGTATTAGGGAAATTCACATATGTGTCATTCTGAGGAGTCTGAACGCAATGTACATCCATGATCCTTTCCCAACACCCTTCATAGATTAGGTGTTGGAAATGTTGGCGGTTGGGGAGCCTACTCATTTACGGATGGCTTCTCAGGATATCATCAAGTTCAGATCGCAGAGGAAGATCAGGCTAAAACCACATTTGTGACTGAATGGAGGTAATTTGCATACATAGTCATGCCCTTTGGCTTAAAAAATGCCCCTAAAGTGTTTTCACATATAGTGGTTGCAACATTCAAGGAATTTATACATAATTTCATTGAAGTATACTTGGATGATTGGAATGTGTTTAGTCTATTAAAGGAACACATGCAAGATCTTCAAATAATGTTGGATCGATGCCACCTTCTACATATCTCTTTGAATTTGAAAAATATCATCTTCTATACACCCTTTGGTATATTGTTGGGCCACGTCCTGTGCAAATACGAATTTCTCGTGGAACTGATTAATATTTTCACCATATTGGATATGGTGGCCCCCACTTCAGTTCGAGAAATGCACGAAAAATTCGGACACACAGGATACTACAAGCGTTTCATCCAGAATTGTGCTCATATTGGGGCTCCATTGGAAAGGTTTCTATGTAAGGATATTAAATATGAATGGATAACAAAATTCCAGTAACCCTTCAACACCCTCAAATAAAAGCTAGTTACTACGCCCATTTTGATTTTCCTTGATTGGTCAAAGCTAGTCCATGTCCACGTCGATGATTCTCCCATTGCTTTGGGCACCATTCTAGCACAACGAAGGGAGGGAAATATCAATCATCCAGTCTTTTTTTCAGCTTGACGTTGTTCAATTCCAAAAGGAATTACACTACAACTGAGCGCGAGGGCCTGGCCATGGTATATTCCTTATGAAAATTTTGCCACTACTTGTTGGGGTTCTCTTTCAAATTATTCACTGATCATTCCTCCTCAAGTATTTAGTCAAAAAACCAATGTTGGGTGGTTGAATCTATTGATGGTTTATTTTGTGATTAATATAGGCAAACACAATGTTGGACTAGATCATTTGTCACGAATTGAGATTGGGGAAGCCACTATGAAACTCAATGATGAACTCTTGGATATGAATCTCTTCCAGTTTGAAGTTGTACCTGATCAATTGTCCAAAATAGAGGAATTTTCCATCGCTAGCCAAGCTCCTACTAAATATAATCCTACACAATGCAGGTGACTAGTGAACCATAGTGTTGATTATCAGTTGATTTCCAGAAAATTGTATAAGTTGGGTGCAGATGGAATCCTACGCTACTATGATTTGGAATATAAACAAGACTCCCTCCTCTATGAAGCACATGAAGGTATTGTTGGAGGCCAAAATTCCAGTAAGGATACCACACACAAGGTCCTGTGCATAGGGCTTTGGTGGCCTTCTCTCTTCACATAATCTAAAGACTACAACAAACGTTGCGATATATGTCAACGTGTGGAAAATCCCTGTAGAGATGAGATACCAATCTTCCTTATAACTACACTTGATCCCTTCAACAAATGGGAAATCAATTTTTTTGGGCCCATCAATCCTCCCACATGTCGTGTGGGGGATCATCACATCATTACCGTGACCGAATACCTCACCAAGTCAATCGAGGCAACACCATTCAAAGATTGTACAACAAAAACAACATTGCACTTTATCTTTGAGAATATCATCACCTGATTTATATGTCCTGAGATGTTGATGAGTGGCCAGAGGTCACTTTTTGTGAATGATACCATTCAACAAATTACCCAGGAATTCATGATCCATCATCAAAAGAGAACCTCTTATCACCCTCAAGCCAATGGCACAGTGGAAGATTTCAACAAAATTCTAGGACATACTCTAACAGAAGTTTGCAATGTGTAGCGTGATGAATGGGACCAACATGTCCCCATAGTCTTATGGGCATATCGAACCACATGTAAAAGGATAACAAAGAACACACCTTTTAGATTGGTCTATGGAAAGGAAGAGGTCATGCCACTGGAATTTATTGTTCCTAGCCTCTCGATCGCCCTTGCAACTGAAGTGATAGATGATTAGTCCCTCCAACATAGGTTGTATGAGCTTATGGAACTCGAGGAAAACCTCATAATGGAAATTTTTATACAGGTGGTTGAAAAAGATAGATAGAAGGCATAGCACCACCGTAATATTCGCCAAAACATCCTTCATCTAGGATATTTAGTGTTGTTATATGACAACAAATATTTACATCATCTGGGTAAGATATGCATGTGGTGGTTGGGTTTGTTTTATATAGTCTACATCAGTGAGGAAATTAGTGCCAAGATGGAAAATTTACAAGGAAAACCACTCAAGGGTCTCATTAATGGTAGTAGGTTGAAGGTGTATTACGAACCTCAAGGGTTAACCACAATTTATCTCTATTCCAACTTTCCAATTCATTGATTAGGCTTAGCATAGGGTGTAAAACAAGTGGCATCTATCATAGTCGACATAAATTACCTTTTTTGAACAATACAACCTTCACATCAGTCAAGTATATGGACTGGTGTGAGTGGAAATTTCAACAGGATTTCAGATTTCCAAATCCAGCTACCACTTTAACATCTCTATAGGGTACATGTTTGGTCTGAAAATTTATGAGGGTCTTTGAAGAGTTTCCTGGTGATCCAATGCATTGAAAGGGAAATTTAATATACATTGGGTAGTTCACCCCTACCATGAGTACACACTATGTTCTTTCGCCTCTCTCCCTAAGAATAATCTTCAGTATGGTAGATTGGGTCTCTCAATTTTCCCAGGAGAGAAATTTCATTGCCACCTTCTAATTGTTTCCTAAAATACCTCCCCCATCGAACATTATTCCTTTATTTATCCCTTTTCCCCACCACATTCTCTCTTTATATATCATCACTCCAACACTCTCTCTAAAATAGTTTCCCACATCCTTCTCCTTTCTCTAGGATTCCCCACTCCCCTATCATGGCCCGACCTAGAAGATAATCCTTACAATGTTATTTCCAGTTCACCCAAGTAGTTCTAGTGTTGGCTCTTTTGGGGTTATGATGACTATTAGGATATCACTAATTGGTTAACCATGTTACCTCATTTTTCTTTCCTACACAATATCGTCTCCTCCCATCATAGTTCCCTACACCTTATATCATACTTGCATAAATAGACGCCATGCCTCATCCCCTTTGTTGATAGGATGGTGACCCCTTCAAAGGATCAGTAACATACCTATTTCTAGCCATTGTCATGAGCCTTCCCCCAGCACCAGCAAGGTCAGATGATTTCACTCCATCCAACCTTGTTTCCCTACCCCCCTTCTCACATCTCGCCAGGGACCCTCAATCCTCCAAAAGAACAAAGATCGAGGATCTTTGATTGGCTTGATCAACAAAAAAAATAGATAAGAAGAGAATGATGATCTCTATTGAGGAACTCACACTTATTTTTTGTAGTTGAGCATGGCTGGGGAGGTTTAAACAACTCCCTCTTACACCTCCACAAGCACCAACAAAGGTTTTGGGCCAAGTGACTGGTGACAAACATACTTTTATTCAAAGAAAGATGAGTGGCTATCAATCCACCTATTCAATGTCAGAACTTTCACAGCTGGCTCAAGGATGATCTAGATAATAGTGGTGGGGTCTTGTTCACACCCAAAGTTTTGGGTTCAGTTTTGTGCATGGACACAAATGAAGTTGTGCATGCTCATTCCATAGTTTTTCATGTGCCTAAGTAAATTCACGAGGAATGACATAGAGTGCGCACTAGACTGGGTTTTTTTAGTTGCACACTAATATTAAAGGCTACCAAGTGCATGTTGGTCTGATTTTTTTCAGTTCTGTCTGAAATCAAGAATATTCCCACCGGAATCAAGAAAGGAATCATATGGAAATCTCTATGAATGATTACTACCGACAACATACAAAGATGCGAGATGGATAGAGAACAAGCTGGCCAGATGATTAAAATATCCCTTGATGTAGGAAGTCTATGTGTAGTGTTGGTGGACACCAGAAGCATTCAAGGAAGTTTTATCAGACAAATGAGTGGAGTAGAGAAGAAAGAGACAATGCCCCCCATCAGAGAAAGATATAAAAGGAATATCTAACATAAAAAATAGAGCTAGATAGTTAGAGAGTTTGGAGTTGGATTAGTTATCAGTATCGAGGTCACTTTGAGCATGTTGTATTGTTGCAATGCTTTGAATATAGTTTTGAGTATATTCTATGTATGAGATTTGAGCAAAGGTGCATTGTGCAACATGTTGTAATTTCGAGGTTTTGTATAGAAAATATATGAATTTCTATGGCTTTCATATGTGTCTATCCTACTCAATGTATATCTATGAAATGATGGAGTTCTTCCAATAATAAATATATGACAGTTCTGACTCATTCTATGTATATTATGTGTGAGTTGAACATATGTGTGTATTGTTTTAATTCTTAGACCTAAATAGTCTATCAACCATAAGTTATATGGATGCCAATTGCAATGATGTTCCATATGTTGGTGCTTTGGGTTTTGTTTTGGACAATAATCGATGAACCCTGGGTCTAAAACTCCCCAACATTAATAAGGATGGAATTCTTACAAGTGTGGACCGAAAGTGCCCAACACACATCTCATGAAAAAATGTAGGGTACATTGTAAATAACTTGGGGTGTAACACAACTCTTTGTCCTTCTTATGTTTGATAATTCATTAGTTAAATATTGTTCATTACAAAAATCTAGTTAATGTAAACCCATTCATTCCCAAATGTTTCCATCTAACCCATAAACTATGAAAAACATTATCTCATCAAAATTAAGTATATTTCTTGAAAGTTCCATCAAAAATCACTAGGTGAGTTTGATTAACCTTACATACCAATCATCATTCCACCAAGACATACATTATAATCTCTAACAATAAATGATAATAGAATCAATCAATTAAGTTTCCAATTAGCCTAATGCCACAATTCCACAAATAGTATCATCAAGCACTAAGAAGGAAGCATCAATAGATATGTGTTAATCACATAGTAGTGTAAACATGTGTCACTTTTGGTCCTTTAAGTTACAAAAAGATAGTTAATCAAATGTCAACCATACCACCAAAAATAATCATCATAATCATGAACAAATTCATATATCATCATAATTATATCATTAGAACCACACTTAATACATTCAAAGGTCAACTTATAAAAATATCAGTCCAATATTTTATATTCACTGATTCATTTAGATAATAAAAACCATAAAACATTTGATATGTATGTTATATTTCCACAAGGATGTTGGGGGTAATTTCAACATTATCTTTATCGCATGACAGGAGGGGTGCCCCCAATCAATGGTGTTGGAAAAAATGAGGACACTAGAGGTCGGTAAAGGAGATGATGAAACCCTAGGAGTGTATAAAAATGGTGAGTGAGATGGCCATTGACATTGAAAAAGGTGCAAGAGATTGAAATCCATGTACAAGTGTCACTATGTCCTATGGGTAGGTTTGGGCTGAGTGGAATTTCCCCCACATTTATTATTGATGCCTCCATCTTCCTTTCCTACGTGAGGTTTAATTAGTAGGGTCAGTGTCATAGATATATTTGAGGTACTATGTGATCATTTTCTTGGAGGTGGAATAGGACAAAAAACTAAGTTAATAGGTGGTGCAGTGGAAATATTGAGGCATGGGGAGGAAATATACCAAATAAGTGTTCATAGAGTCAACCTAATAAGGGTGAGGGTGGCCATTATGTGAGTCCCAACAATGCCAAGTGGTAGAAAGAGAAAGGAAATTTGAAACATGGGAGTCGTCAGATGTATGTTCTTTGTAAGAGGGGCTCCACTAGTGGGTGAGAAATCCTTCCCCAATGATGGCGAGGAAGTAAAGAGAATGAGAGGTTATCCAATAAAATGAAGCATGGATATAGGGATGGGTCACACAGGGGATGGCATAGGGGATTTTATTGAAGAATGACAAGGTATTATGTTAAAGGACATAATGGTACATGTGGGAGAGGATCCTATGTCAGTGAATTAGGGAGGTGTGCCATAATATGCCCCAATGAGGGAGGATTCTTTGAAGAGATTATGGGTCATCTCAGTGTAAGATGGGAGATTGTACGTAGCCCCAAAGGTGGGAAAAATAATACAAACATTGTTGGGTGGCATGGGCTTGTAATATGTAAGTTGGTCTAGAGTGATGATCTTTCCATTATGAGAAAACATCATGGTGCAAAGGATGAGGAATCCATGACCCTCATGGCATGCATATAATTGCATCTAAGGATAATGTTGTAATCGAGTAGGGAATCAACATCTTCTTTATTACTTAATATGGTTTTTCCCACTAGTCCAATGGGGGAATTTTGAAAAATCCCTTAGGGTTGGGAAGGTCATAGATCATAGGCATGGAGAGTGATGGTGGATGGGATTAACTCTAGGGATCCCACATTCCTCTAGACCATGGTGGACATGATAGAAGTAGAATCACCTTTGTTGACAATGCAATGATGTATGAAAAAGGATTTTGATTATGACATGTATTTGAAGCTGAACTAAAGGTGGGAGATTTGGTTCATATTTGTCTAAGTAAAAGGTTATTAAGTGTGAATCTAATGGGTTGATAGCATGTAAGTAGGATAGAAAGGAATTATACTTGGAAGTATAGGTCTAAAGGACTTTGAGTGCTAACATGGCCATAGGTAATTGAACCAAGTTTGCAACGTTATTGTAGATATGTGAATTTATTGCATGTTGTTTATGTGCAATTTGATATAAAGGAACATTAGGTATATGACTGTCGAGGTATTTGAAAGGTACCATTGGTCAAGGGTTGGAAATTATTATGTTTAGATGAAGTAGGATAAATCATGTCACATGACCAATTGTATGTTTGAATGTGATGTTTTCTAAGTTTATGTCGATGGAGATGATATGAAAAGAAGGGCCTCCTAGTTGTTAGGAACTAGAAAGTTGGAAGGAGGTGGGGGTCCTCTCTTTTAAGTTGACTACTTATTGTGGAGGAATGGGTTCCACAACATTGTTGACTATGAATATTTAGTGTTCTCTTGTGGAGTAGTATTTTTCCTTCAAGGGGGACAAGTACTTGAATCACTTGCTAATTATTTCAATCGACAATTCAATTTGACTGTCTCAAGGTAGTGATGGGTATGATGACCATGTTTTCTAAAAAGTGAGAAAGGGAAGTTAGTGCTAAGTTTTTGTTTTTTCCCTTGATTGGGTAGATAGTTTTGTTTGGGATGGGGAGGTGGGTTTATGGAATTGACCCCATTAGCAGTGGTCTAATTGGGATATGTGTACCCTTGCCCAAGGTTATAACTTTATCTCTTGTTTACATTCTTCTTATTCTCTTTCTTTTGTGGATTCAAGGAATTTGGTAGGTTTTGTTGTGAAAAATATTAATATTGTTAGGAAGGAGAGGGTCGAATAAGATTGATTCCAAATGGAGGTAAGGAATATTTTGGGGATGGATACTGTGAAGGACTAGGGAAAGGGTAATGTGGATTGGGTGGGGTGGTTCTAACATAATATGTGTTAGGGCCTTGATAGGGGGGGTGATAGAAATCATAAGGAATATTGGGGTTTACATAAGGTGTTTATTTTATGCCCATATTAGGCACTCACTTCTCCATAGTGATTTTCATAGTGACTAGTGCCTTGGGAAAAAGACAGATGACCAAACTAGTTGGTAGGATGTGAAAGTGACCTAATAATTGTATTGGTAAACTAAGACACCCTTGCCATTTGTGTATCATGAGAATGGTGTTGAGGTACATATGAGATGATAGAGTATAAATATCTTGATTGGGAATAAATAAGTTCAAATTATTGTTCTTTAAGGATGATATCTTCCTATTTTTGTGGTGTAGTGTGTTTATGGGTCTAAATGGCCTATAAAGCAGGTAAGGGAGAACACTTGATGGAAGGTCCCAATTAGACCTACTCTCATTTTTGTAGCGTTTCTTACCAGTATGTGGACCTAGTTGACTCTTAAAATTAAAACAAGAAAAAAGGGGAAAGACAACAAAATGTCCCCCAAAGAGTTCTAATTAATTCAAAGTCAATTATAAACTGAAAGAAAATTAATCTAACATAACTACTGCTAACCTATCTCGAGAGAAAAACTAAAAAGTCATCATGGTGAAATATAATACCACTAGAACTAGAAATAGTTCATGTATTCCAATGGTAGGTGATAATAATAATGCTACAGATACATCAAAAATTAGTTGTAAAAATTAATTCATAACATCATTTCAATACTCATAAGGAAATATATGACAACATTAGAATATAGAATAGAGTGCAAAAATAGTTCATAAAACATAATTCTATGTTACTCAAACAAAATACAAATGCACAAATAATAGTCTCCTATGCATCTACCAAAATCACAAATTTCAAGAATGCCTCTTTCTCTTCATTCATTCAGTAGTAATAGTACTGTATTTCATTTATAAAGGGAAAAATTCCCCTTTCCATTAAGTGAACTCTCTTTTATAAAACAAGAGAGACTCTTCAACTCTCGTTATTGTTCATTTCATTTTCCCTTTCGTTTCATCATTTTACATTTCAAAATTCTCTTACATTTTCAAAAATGAATATGTAGGAGTTGCATATAGAATATGAAGAGACTCTTGAGTGGTTATTCTCATCCTCAGACTGTTTACAAATGATATTCATCTAAAAATGTTGTTGACTCCTTCTGTGGGTCTCTTCTTCTATTCATCGTGAAGTTTTTGGATGTTTATGGTGTTTGTCTACTGATTAAGATCCTTTTGACTTCTTCTTCTCTATCTCATATTTCAATCATGCTCTTGTTGGTTTGATTTCAACTCTTGTTTCTCAGGTTGTGGTTGTTTGAACATTGCACAACATGTTATTCAATTAAATTTGTGCCTTTTATGTGCTCTTTGTTTTCAAAGAATTTCCACTCTCAATATGGAAACATTTTTTATGCCATATTTTTCTTCTCTATTCCATCTTTCCAATTATCTATCTCAGGCCTGATTTTGTTACTTGTAGCAACAGATATGGATGCTTGAAGTTTACCTAGTCAATTTTCTCCCCAAATTTGTGGTATGTTGTTTTCTAAGTTTTCTTACATTTTTTTTGTCTATTATAAGGCCTGAAGACCTCTCCTACTACATTCTTTAGTTTGATACCTTTCCAATGAGGTATCATGGGCTCAATTCTAACACATATAGTCCAAGATATGCCCGTTTGAAAAAAAATGTTCAACATCCCTTGATCATGCATGCGGGTGAATCTGAGTCGTTGATCCTTAACCTGAAAATAAAAATCTCACGCGCATAAGAGAAACCAATACTTAGTGGTTTAAATGTTTTTATCCCCTTTAGATAATTTGAATAATAATCTAGGGCGGGTATAGGACCCAAGGCTTGTAACATAATTTTGGCTAATTTTCCTCCTAAAAATTAGCAAAATAAAAAAAGAAATAAAATAGGAAATAACAAAATTAATTACATTAGGCTATACTAATTAGAATCAATAAACAAAATTTTAATAAACTAGAATTTAATAAAAATAATAAATAACTAAAATAATAAATAACAAATAATAAATAAAATAACTAAACTAATAATTCCCCACCCCACCAAAATGAAACATAGTCTAAGGTGTTCATCCTGGTAATGAAATTCCCAAATTCTTCTCCCCATGTCTTTGTCATCGACATGAGTGGTGCACATCCACTATAGTGGAATCACCTCACTTTGATGGCTTAGCTTCTGACGACACTCCAACTCTTCGATGGTAACAACTCCCCGATGACACACTCCAGTGGTAACTTCAATGGGACATGAAGACTTGCTAAAATAACAATTTTCCATGGTTCATTCCCCCATAATAAATGTTAAAATAATGCATGTTCTCGAAAAATGTAATCCTCCAAAAATAATGCATGGCTGGTATCGTTTGTCATCGGAAGGGTTGGTAGGTGAAAGTAAAAGGTAAATATCTGACAGTCTTAATCTCACTCTCGACCAACCTTTATCTCACTCCCATGATTAACATTAAAATAATATGTATCCCTTAGGTGCACATCTTCCAATAAAATATTGAAATATTGCATGGTGGTCAGGTTATTTGGTAAGGGAGTTGGTATAATCCTTGTACAAGGTAAATCTTGATGACCAACACTCTCTGACGATGAAGGATTCCCATGATAAATATTAAAGTAATCCCCAAAAATGTTTTTCATGGTTGTCAGTAAGAGATGTGTGGTAAACCTCGAAAAGACTTCTGATGGGTTCTCCCGACGATGCACTCCCCATGGGATATGACATTAATACAATATATTGGTACCTCTCTCGAAGGCTCGTCGAAAATCATGGTCGAGACATGCATGGAGTGTACCTACGATGGATCCTTATGAAAATACATTCCCATTGAGCCATTAATAATAATATAATAAGGCGAAGACCAATTCTCGAGCTTAGTCTTGGGAAACTTAATAAAATATTCATAAATTTTTAAAAGGTGCTTAGGAAGAGGGGTAGGGATTCCATGAAGATAGGAAGGATTCCTAAAAAATAGGGAGGTGTGTCTTAAATGTTAATTTCCCATGGGAATTACCATGAAGTAAATGCGAGGACCAATGGGGAGGAATCTAGGGAGGTCTCATGGGATATTGTGTGGATTTTAAGTGAGTGGGGGAAAAAAACGTAGAAAGTTAAATAAAAAAATCAATAAGAAACTAAATCGAATGAGAAAAATAAAGTGAGTATAGTATGTACAACTTGGGACTTAGGTGATAAGAAATAAAGACAAAATTAAAATGAAAATTAAAAAGAAAAAGAAATGAATATATAAAAAATGAAAAGTCAAATTGTTTTTTTTGTTTTATGAATATATGAGAAAAATAAGGATGTACATATTACACCTTAGGTTTAATGCAAAACACATCATTAACAAATAGTTTGTTCATGTAACACAAATAGTTTATCCATGTAAAAATAAATATCTAAAGTGAACTTTGTTTTCCCGTATGTAAAAATAAATATCTAATGTAACTTTAGGGGAAA